>JZLH01S0019507.1:7465-19807 GCA_001188425.1 Eucidaris tribuloides | reverse complement strand
TTTATCTGAGTTATGTATATATTAATTTACTTATTTATTTATTTATTTATTTATTTATAAATTGAGTTCTCAATGTTCAGTGGTCCTTTGCTAAGAACATGTGGAAGGAATAAAACAAAATACCGTGAACAAACTAACAATCGAGAAGCAGGAATATGGGGGTGCACAATAACCCCTACCCTACTCCACGACTCTTGCACTATTACGTGAAAGCAAAAGATATCAATTCGAGGGAAAACATAATAATTAGGCAAATGGGGGGGGGGGCTGATTAGCAACTTTCTCAGACGGCGGTGCACGTTTGCACAATTTGACATGGGGTTCCAGTAGCTAGAGTTTATATTGAGGGCGTTTCCCAAGTGCAGGACTTTTAAAAGAAGTCATGTTGGTTACAATATGCGTTGAGGTATATTAAAAGGGAGACTTCCTATAACGGGCCCATCTCTGAGTGTTTGGTAATAATAACAGTCATAATACCCAGAGTTCGGGGGGGGGGGGAGGGGGGCTGCCGCCGCCCCCTCTACCATGGACGCCTCTGATAATACCATAGATTGCAGAAAATTATCTGTGTAATCTTAATGTCACACTAAAAGTGTTTTAGTGTGACATTGACAAATTTAATAAAGTAAAGGGGATGTGTAGCATATTATAGCGCATGTCCATCGAAGTTCCTGTTACCATTTTCATATACTTTTTTCTTCTTTCTTGAATTTAGGTTTGCCGAGAATAAAAATGATAATAGGCTGTATCATATTTGGTCTCGACTACTGAAGAATCATAAGATGATATAATGTATACTATTCTTGTAATTAAGCAACTTTCAGGAATCAAAGATTATGTTCAGGATTAAAAGGGGAAACATACATTGTGTGTGTGTGTGTGTGTGTGTGTGTGTGTGTGTGTGTGTGTGTGTGTGTGTGTGTGTGTGTGTGTGTGTGTGTGTGTGTGTGTGTGTGTGTGTGTGTGTGTGTGTGTGTGTGTGTGTGTGTGTGTGTGTGTGTGTGTGTGTGTGTGTTCGTCGTGTCGTGTCGTGTCGTGTCGTCGTGTCGTCGTCGTCGTCGTCGTCGTCGTGTCGTCGTGTGTGTGTGTGTGTGTGTGTGTGTGTGTGTGTGTGTGTGTGTGTGTGTGTGTGTGTGTGTGTGTCTGTGTGTGTGTGTGTCTGTCTGTCTGTGTGGGGGTGTGTGGGTGTGGGTGTAAGGGTGTGTGCGTATGTGCGGATGTTTATATCTGTGTGTATGTGCGAGTTCGTGCAAGTGAGGTCATTGACACATAGTTTTGTGTATTTGTATGCATGTGTGATTATTTGTATGTGTTTTGTGTATGAGTGTAAGAGTATACGATACCCCCTCGCAAGGTGCAAAAACTGCAAATTAAATAGTCCTAAATCGAACCCAATCTCACTTACAATGTGGAAAATGCAGACTTAATGATATTGAATCCATTTGCCTCTTTGCCTCCTCTACAGGGCGGAGTAATAACCATTGATATCCAGTGGAATTGCAATCTCGATATGTCAGCCAAACAGTGTATACCCAATTATCGCTTTGTCAGAGCCGATGAACAAAACGCCAAAATAGCCGGTGGCTTCAATTTCAGGTAATATGAGAAATACATGTTTGTCTATATACTGCATGGTGCCATTCGTTGCTTGTGTCGTTTCCTAATGTTTCCAATAATGTGTTTCTTCAATCACATGTTTCGGTCTGTTGGTTGAATACCATCATTATAAGAGGGACCTGCGGATAATGTGTATGATTTTTGGTCAGGTAAAATACATGAATTGGTCATATTTTGAGCAATTTTTCGGATCTAATTTTGGTTAGGAGCAGGCATACAAATGCTTTGAAAGATCATGAAATAATAACACTAAACAAAGATACTGTCATAACATACTCAATAAGTTATGTGATAATATATTTTCATTACAAAACCACTAACGTAGCAAGTTCATCCGTGAAAAAATTATGTATGCTTCCTCCTTTTTTCTGCTCAAAGCTTTTCAACTATCCTGATGTTCAATGTAATTTGTTATGACATTCCAACGTGTGATTCCTCTTCTCATTTACGTTAAATTGTCAGACTTTGTTCACATTGTAAGTAATTTAGAAACATAAAGACAATATCTAAATTCGTGTGGAGGTTTCCTATAATCACAAAGTTTGTTGCTCCAGCTACTGAAACGTTGATCAACACTGTAAAAAACAAGGTGTTTACAAACACCGGTCTGTGTTATGACAGGGCCACATCCTCCTGTGTTAAAATCACACCCAACATCATCGAAAAATTCACCAATTAGTACTCCGATAGCCCTATTGGTGTTAATAGTAAGTAACCCTGTTTTTCAGTGATTACTTCGTTTCTTATGTTTTGTAACCCTTCTTTAATTTACAAGAATTTTTTTTAATTAATGGTTCATATAAGATTGTGAGGGCACGTCTATACCCATTCAAGTTTGTGTTTATTATGTATTTGTTTATGCTAGAATGTTATCTATTTACTCTTTCATGACTATCCAACACCATTACTCAAAAATTACAGAACGTATGGAGTTACAAAATATTCATCAAAGTACCAAAAGAGGCATAATATTTGGATATTTCAAGATTCGATTAAAGCGTTTGACATTGGCAAGATTGGTTTGGGGGAGGGTATAAGTCAATATTTTCATTCTGAAAAAGTATAGAAAAAGTAAAATGTCACATTTTGACCTTAATATGCGCGTAAAGATTTAGATTATGAGGCAAAAAATCAAGAACATGAAACATTTTTTGTGGAAAATTCGATCTTACATTTACATTTTACTTTAGATTATGTTACTTAAACCAAATTCCTCTAATGACAGCAAATATTATGAGCTTTATAAAGCAATTCAATGTGAATTCTCTGAGTATTTGCAGCGCGTACTGGAGTTTTATTCAATATCCTTGCACGTTGTATTTGCAAAGAAAACATCTGAATTTTTAAAACATGTACCGAAGCAGTGCCAGTTCGCAGTTGAGATGGGGTTTAGTTTGGTTTGCTTTGTACAAGACCCTCTGATTCTGTTTTTCCCCATTTTTACGTAAAGGTAATCCCATTATAACGGGTGCATAGTGAATAATTGCTGATATTCCATATATAAAGAGGCAAGAGAGTGACAGTTTGTACTGAGTTTACGAAAACAGAAGATTCGTGCAATGGTAGATCGGTATCGTTATTACTGTATTAAACATAGTATATGTTTAACTATAGTAAGGTTGAAATAATGTATTCTTCACCTCAATTCAGAAAGTATAGTTTTCCTATTATGTTTTTATTGTTGTTGTTCGCTTATTTGTTTACTTAAATGATTTTATGTACAATGGGTGTATGGCCGCACTAAGCTCAACCATCTCAAGAAAAGACTGAAACATGTATTTTGTGGGGGAGGGGGGTTCTCGAATAACTTCTTACCTTTTTTTCATCACAAATATAACCGATTTAATGACTTGTTTTAAAGAATAAAGTTTCTATAGCTTGACAAGTAATGGCATGGTCTCAGGAACTTGCGTTTTTCTTTTCTAGTTTTGTTTTGATTTCATTTCATTTCGAGTTTTTACCTAGCGATTCCCATATTTTGTTTGGTCCTGCCATACACCCTTGTTGTTCTTAGTTTAAGAAACCTTGCATGTATACTTCCAAGAAGCCGAGCTGAAGTGACGTTACGTCACGTATCGTTACCGTAACCATGACGTTGAGGGGGTGTACACTTTGATTTAGTATACCCCTACACGATTACAGGGTCTGCAAAAAAAATGAAAATGCAAAACATTTTTCCATAATTTTTCGATTTTTGTCAGTAAAAATGGTTTGTAACAGACGGATACGTTTATGTGCGTATGGACTTGAAAGACTGTCTACTAAGCACACAAAGAAAAACCGACAGCTCCACGCCGTTTCAATTGCAGAGTTGTTTATCCCCAAACCACCCAGTTCTTTCCAGAACTAATTGAGAAATTTTGATTGACTATAACGTGTAATCTATCTATATGTTGACTTTGTATGATTGAGAAATGCCTCACAGTTTGGGAACACTCCTCAAAACTGGCGCCAATTTTCCTGAATGTACCCAAAATGATCTTTTTGCGAATATTTGGCCAAGCCGAGGCCGGTCGGTTTTGGACCCTGCGGACATGGTCACGGTGCCCTTCGATACGGGTCGGTTTACCCGTCACTTCAAGCCAATGAATCAGGTCTCACTTTTCCCAGATTTGGGAAATTCTACAGACTAAACGGCACAGAGTATCGGGACCTGACCAAAGCCTACGGGATCCTGTTCCAGGTCAAGATCACGGGAGTGGCGGGAAAGTTCGACATCGTACCCCTCATGCTGAACTTCGCCTCGGGCGTCGCTCTTCTGTCATTGGTGAGTGGACAAGCAGTTTGCATGATCACTGTCATTCTGTATAACATTTTGATTCCATATCCCGTATATAAGTGTATATATATATGTCACCTGCAACAAAAACATCTGTTGTTGTTGTTGTTGTTGCTATTGTTGTCGTTGTTGTTTGTGATAATAGTGGTGGTGGTGGTGGTGGTGGTGATAATGGTGGTGATGGAGTCGGTGGTGGTGGTGGTAGTGGTGGTGGTGGTGGTGGTGTCGGTGGTGGTGGTGGTGGTGATGGTGATGGTGGTGGTGGTGGTATAATGGTGGTGTTGGTGGTTGGTGGTGGTTAGAGGTGGTAATGGTGGTTGTGATGATGGTGGTGGTGGTGGTGATGGTGGTGGTGGTGATAGTGATGATGGTGGTGGTGTTGGTGTTCGTGTTGGTGGTGGTGGTGGTGGTGGTGGTGGAGATGGTGGTGATGATGGTGGTGGTGGTCTTGGTGATGGTGGTGGTTTTGGTGGTTATGTTGGTGATGGTGGTGGTGGTGATGGCGGTGGTGGTAGTTGTGGTGGTGTTTTATGAATGTAGAGTTCTTGACTGATAGGCCTACGTGGTCGAAATCGTTCTCTTTGGTGACAATGGGTAGCAGGGAAACTATAACATAACCATGCACAAAATTACTGAGAAATTGCTAATAATTTGTTCATTTCCTTAAGAATTACATGTACGTGCATTTCGCTGCATGCAAATCTGGACCTCAACCTTCAAAACGAAGTTTTACTTTAAAAGTTATCTCGTATGAGTGTAACTCCCCCCCTCCCCCTCCCCCCCCCCCCCAGCCATTTCTGAGTTAGGGACATATTCTAAGAAAAGGACACCCATGTCTAGGGATTTTTTTTTAAATACAGACCCATGTTTTAAAGGTTTACAGCCCGGGTTTCGAATACAATTTCATTCAAAAACATACCAACTATACAAATTTGTCTTGTATCGAATTCAGACCCAATTCTATGGATTTCCTGTCTGAAAAGTAGAGCCATATCTAAGGATCTCTCGTGAAAAAACGACCACTTGGAGCGGCACATACCCGTATGCCACATAAACACGTGAGACCCCCCCCCCCCCTCCGATGTACCGTATGTCTGTGCACGAATGAGCGCGGGTATGCCTAGTGCGTAATTGAATAGGCGGAAGTGATTCACTTCGCAAGATGTAAGAAGTACGTCAGTAATACAATAAATATTCTGCAATAATTGTACTTTAATAAATGAATAATTCAATACATATATGCAACTCTTACAGTGGCTCCATTGGATTATTAGAGCCGAACTTGCAGACCAAAATTGATCACATTTTTCACACACACTTTAGTTGATCGTCGGTTGAATGATAAGTGAAATAAAAACGGTCTCTCGGGACATTAAAATCATTTTCATCTCGAACTACATGAATGACTCAACACCATTGGTTTTTATCTTGTTTTTCGGATGCATTTCGTTGGTTCTTAAAAACCCCAAGGAGATTACAGCAATTGAGCATTGTTACATGAATGACGTATTTCTAATACTTAATAATTCATACTATAAAAAAGTTCTTATTTTGTAGTGCACTGATTTACAACTGCCGGTGGTTTAATGTGTCTCCAATGATTGGAATTACACAAAAAAAAAGATGAGCAAGACGCAAGCGGAAACGAAAAATCAGATGATGTTACGTCAGAGATAAGTAGGGCCTACTCCTTCTTTTATCAAATATATCCAACCTAATTTTGATGACGATATGAATGATATTGGTAATAGCTTACAAAGTTCCAAGAAAATACACATTTTTGTTGTTGTTTTCACTATCATAAAAACTTGTTCAGGTGGTAACCTCATTCAAGTATTAAAGCCACAGGCTAACATTGACCACAGTTTAAAAAATTGTGAGCTACATAATCTTCCATGCTCTAAGTGCCTTTGGTAAGGTCTAAAAATAAACAAAAATAACAAAAATTGTACTTCAAAGTGATGATTTAGTGCTTTAAACGAATGAAAATCTAAAAGCACTCAAGTTGACCAGATTCACCTGCCCATTTCCTCCCATAGACTTACTGCGTGTAGATCTGACTAATTTATAGTAGGGTGGAGTACTAATTGCTTATTCATGCATACCATGGCAGGGGCTGCATAACTTTCCAAACTTTGGTATTTTAGGGTGGTTATTTGTCCATTTGAACACTGCTATGTAGCTCACATATCACAGTTTGACAATTTTTTAATTTGAAGCTCCACAATGCTAGCCTTTTACTTTAAATTAAGCACAACGCATACACAAACACACATACACACACAGAGTTGTGATGTAAACAGTCATGGGCGTTATCAAAGGGTGGAGGGGACATATCTTTCATCTCCCGCATGTTTGTACACGCACGCACACAATCATTGTTTATTTCTGTAGTGTATGTGACTGATTAACTGTAATTTTAAGAAAGTTATGCTGCCATGGCTATCGTCAGACTATTGCCAAAGGTATTTACTGTCTGTGTACTATTTTCTTTGTAAGTTTGCTTTACGTTTTTACATCACATATAGTATTTCACATCCAAAAGTTTCTCAACACAGCCCCGTGACGGCTTCGCGCCTCGCGCTCGTATTGCGTCTACAGTGTACACCAGGCAAAATACCCGTCACTTTTGAAAGGCTATCAACTAGTGAATAATTACTTCTGCTCCTTACTTGATAGTATTACGGAAGGTCAAATCTCCTTGAAAAACACGACATGTAAAATTCATAACTTTAACACAGTCATATTTGGACATATTTTCCATTTTTTATTAAAACATGCAATGATTACATTTGTTTAAAAAAAGGTGAATGGAAATTTTCAGTTATAAGCTTGTCAAGATGACTGTTAAATCATATTTTTTTATACAAATTATCGTGTAGATTATTATCTTCTGAAGAGTGAAGTTTGTCTTTGTTTGTTTGTATTTTGTATTAGTGCGCGTTTGTAGGGATGTATTTAGATATGTATGTATGTATGTATGTATGTACGTACGTACGTATGTATGTATCTTCGTATGTATACATTACTGTATATGCTTGTATGTAGGTATGTACGGCGTATTGATATACAAATAATTGTGTGCGCGCAATAATTGTGAGAAAATTGCCGAAAGTATTCCCCCTGAAAACCAGCTGACCTTTCCTCTGTGTGACTTCCCAATTATCGCATACCTTTATCCGTTTTTCGTTTTACAAAATGAACCAATTTATCGTGGTTATTAGTCTGGAATCAAGACCAATTTGATGACCCGTCTTTCCAGAATAGTTGAGCTGTGGATGAGCCTGATGCGATTGGTACACGATTTAATATAAACACCGTTGATTCCTTTGATGCTGAATGGATATTGGATTGGGATTTTGTTTATTTGTCTGTGATTTCAAGTGATCATAATGGTTTTCTGTTCAGATTTATTTCCATTATTTCCCAGGGTTGGTGGTTTATATTAATTTTGCAATGAATGCTCAGTGTCTGTAGTTTATATTATTCTTATAGTATATATATATATATATATATTATATATTATATAATATATATTATAGTGTTGTTTTACAGTGATTGCTCTTGTTAAGTCGATTATGTTTTGTCCAGAAATAATTATGCATTTACATGCCTTAGTTACAAATATGAACGTCATTTGAGTGTTTCCACTCAAACGCATGGCATATAATACTATTTGATTGCGTTTTGATTACAAAATTCCTTTTATATGTTGTAGTTTCGAATAAGAACTGATTACAGGTGAGTCTGTCTTAAAATGATCAATTGAAATGTCATTACCAAAAATGAGATGACATTGTGTCTTACAATTGATTTAAGTTATTACAAACTATCATATTAACTGTCGATTAGCACCATACAAAAATGTGTTCTGACATCCTCTTTCAATATAGTGGGAGGGGTCCATTTTACAAGAAGGCATACACTCATTACTTCGTAGCGTATCTCCTGTACAGTGTGATATACAGTATAGTTTCAAGGTTTTGTCTTGTTTTTCAGCGCATTTCTCGGTTAACAGATTTGCGTCGCATATAAATAAATCACTTTAGTGTCTCCCTTGAAGGTCGTAATACTGTATAGTCCCAGATTTAATCACCACGATAATTCAGGACTAAACGCCGGTGCATTTAGATCACCACTGATTGAAGATTATTATCAGGATGCTGGGCTTAAGTTTCTGAATGCAGAAGAAAAAGCACATCAAGCTAAAAGCGACAGATTTCTGGAATCTAGCTAACATGATGTCTTTTAAGTAGAGTAGGATGTTGGCGACCAATGTTTTCTATCAATATATATTTCAGAAATAAAACCGCCACCCTAAAAAATAAAAAAATAAAAACTTTACTGAGAAGTACATCCCTTTCTTTTTTCCGCGTATTCTAAGCTTGTTGACTAAGATATGAAATATTTCAATATGCTCTAAATTGAGATTTTCAGGCACAAAATTCTGAAAGAGGCCCTATCTTGGGAGGAGGGTCAACCATCCTCACACACCCTCTCCCCGATCGGTCGTCTTGCTCCCACGCCAAGGAGTGCTGCTGCACCCCCGAAATTACTGACGACCTAGCCGTTTTTCTATAAAAAAAAAATGAAAAATAAGCGAAGGAGTGAATTTTACAAGAGAGTAAATTTGGAGTAAGCTGGTGTGTTTTCCACTCATCCCAAGTCATCTCTAAAGTCACTCCAAAATGAATGAAAACACACTAGTCATGTCCACTGCAAGTTCACTCTTAATTCACTGTATATTTACTCTTTTTCTAAAATTCACTCCTTAAAGAGTAAAGGTTTTAACTGAATTTCTAAAAGAGTACGCCCAAAACGTGTTTAACTGTTTCATAACCATATTTCTCCTTATTCCTTATGTTTGCTTACAGCTGTACCATGCAGCTTCATGAATTATTCCTGTTAATAAATCTTTGTGGGGGAATGAAGTGGACACTCGTTTTGTGGTGGCCTACCTTTAATATCACTGTAGAAACAAATTTAAAAGGGGCTTGATAACATTCCGACGGTGCATACAGTTGTCGCCTTCAAAGCTTGTAGTCTGAGCTGTCTTTTACTCTCGAATAACTAGCACAATATCGTTATCCCATTAATCATTAATAGAGTCGAAATACTTTCATCGCAGCCTCACTTCCTAATGTTACCACTTCCAATTTATTCGAAATGAAACCGATTATAACAAAAGACTCAACATTCTTCCATCACCGTGTCTCCGGTGCAGCCATGTGCAACTATGAGGGGGGAAAATAACGGCGGGAAAGTCACGACGTGTACTTTCATGTAACTCTAGACGCTCTTGATCGATCATGGTTAGGTGAAACGAAATGTTGCCAGTGATTACATGTCTCCTGACATTGGCAACGCGATAAATACATCATGGGTGTACGGGAAGATGTTTTCGGATTAGGGTACTACCAGAATGAACGCGTGGGCGAAGCGGATACAAATAATACAAACCCACGTAGCTTCGACGGAATTCACGAAATTGTTGAAGATACATTTCACCTAAAGGCAGGGAAGCTCTTTTGCACCCACCCAGCAGCATAACATAACATCACTCATGCCCTTAGGCCATTTATGAAGGACATGTCTGTGAAATCTGAAGATCAATAAATACCTATAGAATTTGAAAACTGCCCCCAAAGCCAACTGTCAGATTAGTGCGTGGTCTATATTTTTTGTCTCTACAAGCCAATAAATTAAATCAAAGTCTCTATAATTCCACTTAATGCGAGTTTCTGGCCTACTACTACACTTTGCTAAAGATTCTTTAATTGTATTTTCTTCTATATGCTTGTGTATTTACGCAACCTTAATTTTTAGGCATGAAAAAACACGCGGACGCCCTGCCTTTAAAGACAGCCTGACTTGGTGGAAGACTATATACATTCATACTTAATTCGAATTTCGAATTTCATCATTCCTTGTTGATCTATCTACGATCATGCATTATGTATTTATGCCTTATGAATGTTCAGCATGAAGTGAAATCAATGAATAGACAGAAAATATTATATGAAACTTGATGCATTCGTCGGTATAAAGTTCCCCATTAATCCTTTTTGACTGCAAAAGGTTCATTGTAAAGATTATTTTCCCGCCTTACGCTTTTTAAAATGAAAGAGCAAATTGTAATAGGAAAGCGACTGCTAAAGACAAATTCTTCTCCCAAAACCGGGTTAAATTGTATTAAAATTGACGTTAAAGTGACAATATTTTGACAAACAGTTTGTCTCCGAACTGTTGTTGATTCTAAATACGAAGAAAATAGTAATAACGCTACAAATAATGCTTTACAGAACACACAATTTCATTTAAGTATAAAGGCAATTGGTCGAAGTTTGTTCCGGAGATAAACATGGCAGGCCAAGAAAAATGGGGTAATTGTGTATTAGGAACAGTAAATGTCGTCTGCAAGGAAATTGTGTCGCCCCATCTGTTTGCATCGTGACGCCGGGACTTATGACCACCAATTAAATAACTACCTATATTTTCCTTCTCTGGCTAATCAGAAAATATTAATCACTTTTAATCTACAAAAACATTGCTCCCCTTTGCCCTACTTCTTTGATATTTTGCAAAGCAGTAAAACTGAATGACAAAAAACTCAATCATCAGTCTGTTTAAAGTTACATACATTAATCATCTTAGGAGCTGGAGGGAAGATACACAGTTTTTGACCAAACAATTCAACTTGTAATAGGCATTGCCGAAAATCTGTTGCAGTACTTTTTTGGCATCATTACAGCTTGTAAAATTCTCTCCACCTTCACAGGTGAGACCGAGTCTCATTTTTAAACTTCATGTAGAAATATTCTATCTGAATTAAAATATGTTGAATTATTTCATATTTACATCCATTTCAGAACTGTTGTGATCCGGTAAAATGCAGTTGGAAACATAGAATTCTTCAAAGTTTAACCTACAAATTGCATCATTACCAAACCACAATAGCCTCACGAGATATTTTTATATTTACGACAATTTCAGAACTAAGTGATCCGTTGAAATACAGTTCAAGACATACAACAATTCTTAAAAGATTAACTTACAACTTGCATCAATTCGAAAACCACTGCAGCCTCTACGAGCAATTTCATATTTACAACAATTTCAGAACTGTGTGATCCCTTAAAATGCAGTTTGAGACATACAATATTTTTAGAATGTTAACCTAACAATTACATCAAATCCAACCCGGAACGGCTTTCATAATTTATGTTGAACCTGGCTGACAGATCCATCGTCGATTGCGAGGCATCGGAATATTTCACGAAGCAGAAAATATCGATATTACTTTAAATAATGAAAAGGAAGGATTTTAATCGGTAACCATCAAAGACTGATGAATCATATGTATCATTAATTGTTTGTTTAGCTGTTTCTTTCTTTCTTTCTTTCTTTGTTACTTTATTAACACCTTCAAACCATTTTCATTTCAACCATTTTCACCGGGTTTCACAAATCATGTCTGTTATTGTTTACTTTCGTTGCTTTTTAACCCTATTATTGAGCCGAGTTTGCTTTTTTACTTCTAGTAGTTGTATTAATTTGTCTTTCACGATGCAACGATCACGGTGGTTATCTAATGGAAGTTGCCATAGTTGCATACCGCCTGTGACAGTAAAAATTTGTGGCTCTATCGAGCTAAACTTGCATCGACTTACATTGGATAGCATTTCTCTTTCTGGAGATGAGCTCGACAGGTTTGATCGTAACAATTGGTATGCATTCGACAATCTAAGTCCCGATGGGACATTTTCACGAGCGTCAAGCCGCCGACTAGCTCGGTGTTTCTAACACTTCGTCTTGGGGTCCGTTTTATTAGAGTTTTGTCGATGATAATTCTGGAGGCACGACCGTCTGCATTGCACAAGTGAACAACCTTCGCTTGTGATGTATAATGATAGATTGTTGCTTGTTTTCACGAGAAATGTTGCCGA
>JZLH01S0019491.1:37590-52511 GCA_001188425.1 Eucidaris tribuloides | reverse complement strand
AATTCCTCAGCAAATTTGTCAAATATTCGAATGTTTTTTCTATATTCGGACTATATCCGTATTATAATAATAATTTGATTTTAAAACTTTTAAGAATAATTCGTGTTTCTTTTTGATTATATTTTTAATCGTGGGTGTAATCCACGGATTTTTAGCTCGCTTATCTCTAATATGCCTTGACTGTATTGGAGCATGCTTATCACACACCCCATTAAAAATCCGGAGAAAATAACCATAAGCTTCATTTGGATTGTTCGTTTCAAAAACATCTCTCCAGTTTGCATTCTGTAAGTCACGACGAAAATGATGCGGTTTATAGTGCTTATAGTTTCTACACTTAATTTCCTTTTGTTGTGAAATATGATTGTTCACTATTTCTAATAATACATATACTGGGAAATGATCTGACACATCGACTTCAATACAACCCGCTTGAAAATAGTCATGAATATTTGTATAAATGTGATCAATTACAGTTTTACTTGATTTCGTGATTCTCGTAGGAACTTCAATGATTTGATGTAGTCCATAACATTCCATCATATTTAATAAAGTTGAACTTTTTTCATCTTCAGAGAAAAGATTGACATTAAAATCACCAAGTATAACAACTGGATATTTATCAATCTTCATCTTTTCAAGTAATGAATTCATATCATATATAAATTCATTTATATCGCTACTAGGTTTTCGATATACAATGCCTACTACGAGAATTTTGTTTAAGTTCACCCGAAGCCACAGTGATTCTGCACAGTGAGTGTTAAAGTCATTAATTCTCGTATAGTCTATAGAAGACTTTATGTATGCACCTACTCCCCCGCCTTTCCCACTGACACGACACTTTAGTTCTAAATTATAGTCGGACAGCTTCAGTGCATCGGGATTAAAAACGCTCCATTTTTTTTTATCAAGTTATTAAGTTAATTTAAAGAGTTATTATCCAATCAAAATTGTAAAGTGGAACTTTAAGTACGCGGTTAATGTCATTGTGTGTAAACCAACATGTGAGGGATAGTCAATTGTTTTGTCATGTTTTCAGTCACGCAATTATAATCCATGTCCTATCTCAATATTGTGCGCAAATGCTATAGAGTCGTTTATTTATTCTGTGCAGCAAATCACAGACGTGATTTTTTTAAAACTTTATTTAAGTTACAATGTCCTGATGGGTAAAGAGGAGAAGCTGCCGAATTGATGACCAGTCCCGAGATATTCCGGACTGGGCTTTAGAGAAAATGCATGTTATACCGCAATCAATTTGTATTCTACGGGTTAAAGCTCTAGAAGTAAGATTTTTTGCTAAACACCAGCGAAAATATAACGAAACAATTTAGAAGACGGAACAAAGATTATGGGCATACGAAACGATGTACGAACGGTACAGTTAAAAGAACAAAATAGAGAAAAAGGAAAAGAAAAAAGAGAGAAATACGCTATAAATATAGGCATGTGAGAAAGAGATAAGAAGACGAAAAAGGTGGATGGTTAGTTGAGTAAAGTTAAAAAAGGAGAGAAATGGTGAGATCAATCGAACAGGACTGATGGATGAGCCACATCAAGGAAGATAGAAATGTGGTCAATGTGAAGTGGGTGAAAGACCACTCACGACAAAGAACGGTTACAAGAAGACCAAATACCTAAGAACGGTCCATCTGGAGATGATGAAGATGAAAATGATGATAATGATGATGGTGATGCTGATGCTGATGATGATGGTGATTACAAAATTAAGAGCACCATAAGTATGATGCTTATTCAAACTATAGATTGATACGCACCTTCAACCGACCACATCATGTACCTCCTCCTGATAGACTGAAGCCTATCAAGCGACTAATCCGTCAAGATACTTAAGAATGTCAGGCTGAAATTTGTTAATGAAAGCTTGAGGAAAGGTGTCACAAAATCCTACGACAGACTTGAGTCCATGTCGCTAATGTCATGCATTGCATTAAATGCGAGTATGTCTGTCGGAAAATTAAGATTGATGATAAAGGTTATTTCTTCCTAGCAACAGCTGTTGATCAAGCGGATGTTAACATACTTATCAGAAGTAAGGACACACTTTAGTGATATTTTCTTCTGATCAATTATTCCATGCAATACGAACAAAATTTGTTTTACATTATTTTGTTCAGTTTCTAAAAAAAAAAAATGACCGGTCAAGTGGCTCAAACAATTTACCATAGAACAACAACGTAAGTTTTTATTTAGTTTGCATCGCAATGTCATTGTTTCCACGTCAATATCTACAAGTATCAATCTCCTCCCCAAAATAATCACGCACTTGACAAAGAGGTTGTTAGTAAACATTGCTAGCGGCGAGGTGTCTTTCTTCGTGAACCGACACCTGTGCCCCTGAGGCGACTGGTGTCACTCTCCGCGCCCTTCCCAATTTTAATGGCAAACCCTTTTTGCCAAATGCATTATTCTGAAGACACAATCGCGCCGAAAACGTACTGTACGTGATAGCAAAGACGATTCCTTAGGAATATCACGTTTCCCAACTTTGAAGGGAAGGAGTTTGGCCGTCTTAAATGAAATCGATACTGCCATTGTAACAATGAACGAATGCACTTATTGGGAGTACATTCTGCATTCTAAGTGTTTCGTATTCGGCCCTTGTTTCTAAGTGATAGATTCATTACCATAAGTATATATTGATACCCAACATTCATATTTATCATGGTAGCTTAAGTAGGGGATGAACAATCTTCTCCTGCATACATTATAAGATTTTTTGGTTGTTCCATCCATGTCGATAATTTTCAGTAATAGACGTCTATTGCAGTATCAATTTAACAGCCCTCTTTTGGCATAACTCTCAGTTGAATATGCTAGTCTCTATCTACTTGGAACGACATCAAAACCGATCTTAACTGTAGTGATGAGAAACAAACGTCATTTCCGATTTAGATGGCTATTACAGCCCTCCCGTTTTCAATAACCTATAAAGTTCACACGTGTCAAGGAAGAGCCCAGAGAGAAGACGATATTTCAGTAAATAATGCACACCTGTCCATGGGAATTTATTTCGGTCCATTTTGATCCGAAGAAGCTCCACTTTTTCAGGATACAATTTCTGTACTTTCATCTTGTCTTTCTTACAGAGGAGATCAAATGCTGACCTCAATAACAGTTTTGGTGTGGTTCATCCTCCTTAGCAATGATCCAACACTCTAGGGTAATGAGCAAAGCTGAACGATTGACTGGGCACTATTCTGATTTTGGTGATTATTTTACAGCCATCGTTTTCCTTTTGCGATGAAGAAAAAAATCTAATAAAACTTTTATTAAATTGTGCGATTAAAAGCTGTGAGCTACCATGTCACTCTCATGGACCTGCTCGAGAAATAGGGTGACTTTTTTTTTTAATTCGAACGTCTTTACAAATCTAGTGGAGCAGCATGATGGAAAACTGTGCACCATGCCTCTAATTTGCACCACGAAGAAGAAGGGGATGCTCAACGAGAGGGAATACTAACTCAGCTTTTGAAGGTTCTGACGAGTTAGGAAAAAGACTTTTATCATCAATTACTTTGTCACTGTTCTTGTTTGCAGCAAACAAATGTATATGTAAACTGCCACTCGTCTTCGGTTAAAACTATGGTCTTGAAATTATTTCAATAGTACTATTTTCCTGAGGGGCACAACCTCGAACTTAAATGGTACATTGATGTCAGTTGAGCGTAGTATACTTTAAACACACACTCTGATATACGCAGTAGATTTTTGTTTATATATATTTGTCCCTTTTGAAAGGACAAAGCTTTATCTATACATGGACTGAAGAAGAGAGATGCAATGAGTAAATGTAAGATACATGTACAGTGAAATTAGTTTTACAAGGACACTCACTGCGAGTATTATGAGAAAGGCGCTCAGTATCGACAAGCTGGTTATACAAACAGTAACAAAGGGTCGGATGAGTTGCCATCCAATAAAGAACAGAGTAGTATGGTTTTATTTTAGTTGAAAACAATATCGCCGAAACAGTTTCCACCTACTCAAATATCCATCAGTTGTGTTATTAATGGCTTTAATCTATATTTTAACTACCTAATTAGGATACAAATTGTCCCCAACTACTATATTACGTCAGTATAGTAAAAAATAATATATCTTGTGCCGCACACAAAAAGAAGAGTAGAAAAACTCGTAATGGCCGTTCCCCAGGGTGTGTAAGTCCCGATTCCACGCTACTTACTGCATAACCATCAGAATATCGACCGCTAATCATTCATTTATGCACACACGTTTTTCCTCCGGTCACAATGGGTTAATGATATAAGATTACGTAATTTGAAACTTTAATAGAATATTTTCGACTGTTTTATATTCAGGCTGCTAGCAAGATTCTTTAAAATATGATATTAATTTTACAATACCCCAAGGAACAATTTCCAATTTACATATTTAGCAAAAGCATCTACGACAAAACGCAAAAGTCATCAGAATTCCGCGGTCATCGAGACAGAGCTGGAGAAAATGAGAACAAATTTATATATATGATACTTACAATTCACTTTTATTCAAGACATTGTATAACATTTTGGTGTTCGATTAAACAAAGTCAAACTTTGATATCTTACATTTAATCTGGAACCAGATCCCATCTCATATCATACATGCTGTCGCAGCGGAAAAGTTTAAGTCATTACTAAAACTTAAAACCTACATTTTTTATAGCCATTAGTAATGATGAAAACATAAAATCGTTTGTGTATGTCTTTGTCTGTTTAATTATTATCATTAGTAATTAGAATGTGTGACCTAGATACAGCATTTTCTTCATTCTTCCTTAAAGTCCTATTTTCTTTTTTTTCAAAGCGCGTAGAGACTCTGTCAAGGGTATTATCCGCGATAAGAACGGTGATATTATATTATTATTAGTAATATTAATGTTATGATTTTGTGTGGTCAAAATAAACAGCCTATAATTTAAAACTTATGTTGCCTGTAGCAAGATATTTGTGTGGATAAATGTTGAACAGCAATGGTGGACGCCTTATTGTAACACAGCAGTGAAAGAGAAAATGGTGATGGTAATACCAACCACTAAGAGATTTTAACAAAAATGGTCGTTTTGTAATACATTTTTTTTCAGTTCTTCTCTTTTAGAGCTCCTCAGAGACACCTCAGATATAATAATTGGAAACATTGTTATACTTAAAAAGAAAAAAAGTAATGTGGTTACCGTGGATCATTCTTTTTCTTAGTTATCATAGAAGACAAAACAAAAGTCCAACTACTTTAGGGTTATTTTAATCAAGTAGCGATTTATGGAATAGAAATTGGTATCGCGCCATATACGTAATATGTACTCATATAAGACAACAACCTCATGACCGACGTCTAAGGACTATACACTGAATACAAACTCGCACTTTTGGAGGTGGTGACATGCAGTCCAATGACACTATCACGTTAATATTATCGGACATGTATGACTAAATGAGGGATAACAAACATACCCTAAAATGAAATTTCACTCGAAAAGTAAACTGATGCATTTTATCTTAATCGGTTCAGTTATTTTCTAACTGTTAGAGTAAAAAACGGCTAACTCTAACGCTCACCTCTCTATCACGGTAACCATAGACAGTTCTAATCCATTTAGTCTTTTTTTGGTTTTCAGCTCGTATTCTTTTTGTTTCTACTGGAATTCCGACTCGTGGCTTGTTATATAATTTTCTGTATTTATAGGCTATACCTTTATTCTTTGCGTCTTCTGTGTAAGGTAGCAATTCTGCTACTGAGCAATTCTTTCAGATTTTCAATACTGATCAATAGTTTAAGGTATATTGTATGAACCATTTTCAGAATGTCAATTTCAAATATCTTGGAAACTAGCCTGATTTACGGCGTAAGTACAACATGTGGCTTGGCAAATCATTATATCTAAATGAATCTTTCTCTAATTAGTTGTGATCTCCAGTATATTGTTCCAGTTAATGTGTCGGTCAGATATTGTACTTCAATATATTCTTCTAAGCCATTTTCGTCTCATTTTTATCTGAAGAGTTTTCGTTGAATTAAATCGACTGGAATCGTACTTTATTTTGTCTTTCTCCGCAGTTCTATAAAAACTACGGTTTATGTATCTGCCTGCTGCACGAAGCAGAATGATCACATGAGTGGCGAGTATCTGGGGGGGGGGGCGGGGCAGAGAGGGCCAGGGGGCCTCCGAACGCGCACTTGTCAGGGATGCGAAAACACGCTATTACTAACAGTGAAAACGTAATCCTGAAAGATGGTAAGTTCTGAATTGATAACATGCAAGCCTCGCAGAAGCAACCGGCGCTAGAACTTCACGTAAGATAGTGCGACGATTTCGCGTAGTGTTTTCCTAGATACTCCACTTGCAGTATTCACTCTACTGGCTCATCCCCCCCGCCCGAACTTCCATTTGTTACACATATGGAGGCGTACCTTACCTCTATAATCGATTATCTTTCATTCGTAGTTTTCAATGCCTGATGATTATGTTTGAATATTTATCTGATTTCAATACAATTATTTTCAATCCAGTACAGTATATTGTGAGAGGTAATTGATTACCAACTTCTTGTAAATACATGACCTGTTATAACTCTAATTTGTAATCTTACTTAGGCTTAACTGTTATAGTCTTTCTGAAGAATAAATCCTCCCTATTATCAAAAATATCTTGCCTAATGTTCTACAGTCTATATTTTTTATGATTTATACATGGCATTAATGTCAATATCTCTCAAAGGTATACTGGCTAACATACACCAGTTTAAAAAAAAAATCGTGAGCTATCCATGATATGCCCCATGCTACCAGTGTCTTTTGATAAGGTTCTAAAAATGTAGCCCTGATAAACAAACATATTGTTTTTCGAAATTGCTTTAGTGCTTTCAAAAAAAGTGAAATATCGTAAGTTGAGCTCGATTCAGGCTGCCTCTTTCCTCATAGATCTTACTTGGTGTGTGCCCTAGGGACATATACTTCGTACTCGCCCGAAGTATTAAGTTGTTTTATTATTGAGTGGCGTGCATACTTTTTTCAAACTTTGTGTTGTTTCTAGGCTTGTGTTATTTGTCCATTTAGAACCTACTATGTACTCATGATTATTCAAAGTTTGACATTTTTTTAAATTGAAGGCTCCCTGCCAAGGTTAGCTCTATTACCTTAAGTAGGCTTAATTTTCATGTTTTTTTTTTAAATCTTATCCAAGACTTCTTATTATTGTACCATATGGGATTCTGAATGTAAAACAGACCATATGATTATTTAATCGTACGTGAATCAAATAAGTGCTCATATTTTTTCACATCAAAATAATCTGGAAAATTAATTTGAAGCATTTAAGTCATTTATAATTTCGTCTACGGTAAGAGCAAATATATTAACAATCCTATTTTCTAAGAAGTACTGGTGCTGTAGGTAATGTTTACATAGTGTGTGGGCACTAAAGTGCAACTGACCGTGTGATCCTATTAGTTTTCTAATGAAGTCTTCTGGTATTCGGTCATCCTATGAATCATCACCCTTTGCCCGTGGCACCTTGTCACGCAATACGAAGCGATGTAATCAAGCCGCACACACCTCCCTGCTCTGCGCAGTTATCATTATAAAGATGACTACAAGATAGCCTATTCTGCTATTCTCAGTATCAATTCTGACTTCTTAAATACTACACGCCTCATTCCTTCAAAAGGCTTCAGACAAGACCTTGTTATGACATTATTATTCGCTGATTGAAATACACGAACAATACCGCATATTTCGAAATGTAGATTAAGGGGAGTTATCAGTGACGCGCGATAATATCAAGTAATTTTTGCGTATATAATTAGCTTCAGCAATGTTATTGAAAAGTGCAATAACTTATTATATCGATCTGACACTGATACACTTAAAATTAGTCTTTGTAACGTTCTATATGTTTACTTATTTGTGTTTTTAAGCCAGAGGAAGTAAATATTCAATACGGACGAGATGACAATTGGAGCATTTATAGAACATTCTTAAACTGTATATTTCTTCAATATTAAAAATTGGATATTCTGAATTTTCCTATTCCTTTAATACGATCATAATAAACCAATTTGAAAAAAAGAGGTTAGGTGAGAAGTAACGTGATTCTTCGTACGTACACACTTCGCATTTTAATATTCAAGCATGTAATGAGGGTACATTGCCGAAAAAGTATTCTAGTTATAAAGCACTACGTCAGCAAGGAATAGTAATATGGCCAGCACACTATTTTTGACATTTCGAACGTCCGTGATGATTCGAAGTTTCTCATAGTCAGCTCCAATGATTTTCTCCGAATCGTTAATTGTGTCGTCAAAGTCCTTCTACACGTCATCATTCATTATTTACGAGCAGTATGAGTCGCCTATCGTTTTATAAAAATACCTTTCGGCTAGCCATCGAGAGACACTTATTGTACCCGCCCTTGGCTGATTTATATACAACTTATCCTTTGAGAATAGGTAACTTGAGGCGTGAATCTTGCTTATTAGTCATCGCCTGGGGTCCCCCTTTGGTATCAGGCTCTCTTTAATATTGGTACTTTTCATCATTCCAACAACTTCATCTGTGACTATAAGCTTTATAGTCTTTCTTTCTTTTCAGTTCTTCCCACCCAATCTAGCTTACCGGAAGTATTTTCATTCGTTCCGTTACGGATTATCTGACATTTTGAGCATGGATATCGAATTCACGCTGCTTATACAACCCGTTTATACCATAGTAATACAGGTTCCAAGAGAGCTAATCAATGCTATCCTTTAATGGTTTATTCAATATAAAGGTACTTAGCTCGAATTGGAAATCATATGATTAGTGCTAGCTGGTAATATATACTGTTTTAAACTGTATTAAATTATCGTTTTATCTAGATAGCGTTGAAAGTAATTATTATGACCTGTTAATCGAGGTATAACTTGTTTTGCGTGCTCAGGGCGCGACCGTATAGTGAAGCACCTGTTAAAAAGTAAATCATGATTACGGTGCAAGCTGTATTATCAATATTTTCTACTGTGGTAATATGATTGAATCCCTTAAGCATTTTCATTGCTTGTATCCACATACATCTGACCTGAATCCGGCTCGATATTTTTTTATATCAACCTGTGTTAGAGCTGGACATTATTGCGTGCTATTTTATCAAAAGACTGTTTTATGACATTTCGTGTTTTGGGGCTTGCGGTTTGTCCTAATTTGATTTAAGACTGGCAAGTCAATTTGTTACTTTCTTCTGATCTTCCCTTTGGCATTCAGGATGTAACATCGTTCATCATTCAAGTCCATTAGCAATATTTTATTGTTAAATGGTTATGACATCGGTCAATTTAATACAGATTTTACTACGGTAACGTGTATCATTCAGAGAAGGTTTTTTTTCGAAGGCTTCACCATGTTTGACAAATAAAGCGCGTTTGGCGTTTTCATGAGTGCTGGGTTTGTGTGTGTGTGGTGCTGGTGTGTGTGTGTTGTGGTGTGTGTGTGTGACTGTGTTTTGTGGTAGTGTGTGCTCTGATGTGATGTGTGTAGTGTGTTTGCTGCTGTGATCTGGTGTGTGGTGTGGTGTGTTTGTGTGTGGTGTGTCGTGGTGCTGATGTGGTGGTTGTGTATTGTGTGTGT
This sequence comes from Eucidaris tribuloides, assembly GCA_001188425.1. Classification (NCBI taxonomy): domain Eukaryota; kingdom Metazoa; phylum Echinodermata; class Echinoidea; order Cidaroida; family Cidaridae; genus Eucidaris; species Eucidaris tribuloides. Next base: position 42,887 of record JZLH01S0019491.1, on the reverse strand, counting down.
GTGTGTGTGTGTGTGTGTTGTGTGTCTGTGTGTTGTTTGGTGTGTTTGTTGTGTGTGTGTGTGATGGTGTGGTGTGTGTGTGTGTGTGTGTGTTGTGTTGTCTTTGCTTCAACGTATGTCTCCCGTCACGGTGTTGTTACGGTGCATGGATCGTTAGTTCATACTTTAATATGAACTTTATCAATGGCCTTTTCTCTATCTGCCATTCATCACTGTTTTAGCTTACTCTGCTAACTTTAGACTGCTACATCGGTATATCGGACGCGCTGGAATTTTTTGTTGGCTGTGTGTGTATTCCCGTCACAGGTAGTGTCTTTATCATTTAGCATCCATCCACGCGTTTAAGCTGACATTTCTGACTTGGAATGTATTTGCATTTAACTTTCCAGTCTTTGCCGAGAGCAGAAGATTAGAATCGGCAGGACATTGGACAAATATGAAGTGTTCCTACTCACGATGAGTTATAACATTCTGTCGTGATTGTGTTTTGGGGATTATCCATGTTGCAATCTATTATGATCTTTGCGCGTTGTTGTCAAATAATTACTTGGGCGGGACTCTATTAGTAATTCTAGGAAATCAACACCAAACTTATGATAAGTTTATACATACTGTTTTTTACGCTTCCGTGATGAGGTTAACAATATTTGTGGTCACCTGTTGTTCTTTCTGTCCATTATGCATAAATATGGTATCATCTCAATATCTGTTACTACTCATCTATTCAATGAATTGAATAATGTCACTACACTGGAGATTAGAACATTATGCTAACCAGATATTCGTGTTGTTTATTGTCATACCATGTCGTGGTGTTGGAAGTTCACATGTTCACTTGGTATCTCTTTATATAATGTTCAGAAACCATGGTGTTATGAACGGTATTAGACCTCACCAGGTACACAGCAGGGTATTCAAAATTGTGTTTGACGCGTCTTTAGCCCTCCAGTAGGGCTAGTGAATATGTGTATTGGGTGGGTAGGTGGGAATAAAGTTGTACTAGTGACAGTGTTAATATGTCGTGTGTTCTTTGTGATGTCCTACAGAAGATCCAAGCATTTAATCCCTCATAATAAAGATGTGAATCGTAAATATAAAATTGGGCCAGAATCTTAATACTACCACTTGAGCGTTACAATTTTACTTCTCATAAGTTGTATTGCCTATTACGTACAGTTGACCATGTCAAGCATTTATTCACAATATTATGTTTCTGACCATACCCGTAAAAGTTACGTAAACAAAAGATGTCATTTTGACTGCACGTAATTCGTAGACGACTTATATTTCACAGCAGGTTTTACTGGGATTAGGACGTGTCACCGGCCAACCTTGTCAAATAGTTTATTTCGATTTGTTCCAAGAGACAGCATTATATATTTGTCTCTCATTCGGATGTAATAGGGAGAAGGTACGCGACCATTACTGAATTCAATTTTCCCAACATTTGCCAAACATACATTAGTATTGTTAGTCATGCGTACAGTGCAGTATTTTTGGCAATACCAGTCTCATACGCAAATATTCAACAACGACATTTAAATTTGCAAATATACCACGCACGATCGCTCACGCGATTTTAGATGTTACGTGCGCATCTGCAGAAGCCTCAATTAGTTCGACCTTGGGTTAGGTTACGTTTGATAATTGATTAAGGGAAGTGGTATAAGTAGAATATATTTTGGTGATATTGGTAGAAGACAGAAGTCTACAAACGTGTGAACTTTGGATTTATATCAACCTTTCCCAATTATCGATACAGCGTTTCAGTCGTTCAGAATGTATCTCGTGCTCAGCCTACGGTGCGCATTTGTTTTTGGGTGTAATGCGAAAGTTTGGAGGAATAAACGCTATGGTAATAATGTAGCTAACACTTCGCTCGGCGTCTTACGTGAATACTGATTTGCTTTAACTTTGTCAAAGCTTAAGTTTATATATTTGAGAACTGGATATAAGACACAACGATCTTGTTCTCTTTCATCTATATATCAAACAACGATGCTAATGTTTGCATGTGGTATTTTCGGAAATAAGTGGTGTAACAATTATTTGACTACAATTTGTGTAATTGACATATATCATGCATCATAATGTCATAATCATATGTTTAACCTATCTCTAAATAAGCTAGATTTAAACTAAAACCTAATACAGAAGCCTCAGTCATACCTAAACCGATCAGCCTAAACACCTACCAATTTACAGCCACGGCCAAGGAAATTAAAATATATATTGGTAATCTTCCATTCTCTGTGCATATATCATAAGACAGTTAACAACACAAGAAAGATAAAGTAATTTTAGTGATTTTGGTTTATTTGCATTGTTCTCCTCGTGTTCGTACATGATCAAATCCCCCTCAATGATTTAACGAAGACAACACATATTTGTTTATAAAGTGTGTACAATGAGGAAATGTCATTGCATCATCGATTTTAGGCATAGATACCTATAAAAGTTTATTAAGTATTTGTTTAAGATCATCAAAGGATTGGATAGCATTGTGGAAACTCCATGCAGAAAATCAAACTTTGATTTTTATGACGTGCATAAACGTGTTTGAATGAACCAGATAACCTAGAACAACAAACTATTTAGACAGACTATGCTCGTTCCTATAAATTGTACAAATCACATATCGGCAATGAAATAATGTTCTGGGACACAAAATTCTACTAACACAGCAGTCTATGGGGGAGGGGCTGATGGTCGCCCATCATTGTTACTTTTTGACCAGCAGCTTCATGGCCTTAAAATATCACTTACAAAAACACTAGTACGGTGAAAGAACAGGGAATTTATGGAAACTTATTCAATGTATGCCTTTAATAAAAGAAATAAATACCTTAAACTTTGGAATGGCTAAAGAAACATCTTAAATCTATCGTGCTTATCGTATCAGAAAATGTGACATGTTAACTGACAGAATTAGCTAATATTTAGTTTTATCTTCACTTTCCGTTACACTACCGTATTTTATGATCGCTCCCTTTCTGTTCTCCCTTTTTGTCTCTTTGTATGAACAGAGAAGCCTGATACATCAAAATTTTTTCCTTAATGCTATTCCTATTTATGAACAAACTATCGCTTTGAAAAATCATACTTTTTGGCACAAAGAAAATTACTTTCCATTATTATCTTCTCAACTTTGTCTCTACACATATCTTTAATTACAATTAAGCAGCACACCGCGGTTGAGTTAGACCCACTCTTTACACAGAATTAACATCTTAAGATCAAACATTAGAATGTTTCTTGTGTAAAGCAGAAACGTTTTATGCGTTCACATGGCTACACATCAGAGTTTCCCAAATGTATTTACATGTACTAAGTCGTCGTCGTAGCATACTCTAATTAGCTCCCATTTACGGGCCATGTACAAACGTCCTGTTTTGGAGCATTCTTTATTTGCTTTCTCCATGGCTTCAAACACCCCCCCCTTCACTGTTCTGTCCAGCTACATCTAGGTCGTCTCCTCTAACACGCTTCCCAGAAATTGTGTGCCACAAGCATTCTCTTCGCCTTACACGCATTACTAAGAACGGAATGAAGTAGAATAGACTTCCTCTTCAGAGGTTAGATTTGTAAAACTTTATTCCAGACCGGGAGCTATCAATATTATCTTATCCTGTGGCACGGATCGGGTATATGGCAGTGTTAACTCTTTGGGCAGGAAGCTTATGAATAATCACTTTTATGTTGGTCGGAGACTAGTCATGACTTCTTGTATAATTACAACTGACTTAACACGAATGTTACGCCACATTATAAAAAATGCACATTCACGGTTGCTTTCACCATTATTCAGCTAGCTCAGTGGATAGAGAGCTAGTCTGCATATCAAGATCCATGCTTCAAGTCTAAGTAAACCAAATCTTTAATTTTCTTTTTCCTGTCTTCTCCTCTTTACTTTTTCTCTTTTTTAGTAGAAAATGATTATTCGTAGGCGATACTTTAGAAGAATATATCTTGCGCACTAAAAACATACCATCCGTCCTTAAACGCTGTACCTCCCTCCCATCCTAAAAAAATGCCAATCGTAAAGATATATTTAAAAAACATCGCAGCCGGGATGTACTTAGGCTGCCTCAACACAGATAGGCTTCCCAATTGAAATGACTGTAAGAAAAAGATATTAAGTCACATTTTGACGAAATTGAGTTATTGATTGTTTTGAAGTCAGTACATACCGTGAAATTTTTGAGAACATTTGGGTCAATTTGACCCTTCCATAGTAGGCGTCAGTGGAGGGTCAACCGGGGTCTAGTAGTTTTTTAACTTGGTGCTCATTTCTTCAAGATGTACTCAAATTACCACTGGTTACAAGGATTAAGAAAATGATATAATTTATCATTGTATTTGAGCTTTGTTGAGATAATTGGGTCACTTCCAGTCAAGGTAAAATGATGGTTTCAAATTCAATCATACGGTCCAGAATTCAACAATCAAATCAAATTGTTTGTCTTACTGAAGACATTCCAAAAATATATACAATTAGTGTTTTTAATTCTTATATTCGACAAAATGCATTTGTTTCCGCCAGAACCTTGTTTGTGTAAGATAGAAGTATCTCAAGTCCACAATTATTCCACTGATTTTGAAATCGACAATTGTGACATACTGTGTTATTGTTGGCTCACTATTTCGATTCTTTTTTATGTGTGTCATATTAACTCACAAGTGTTTGGTATGTTAACTACTGAAACATTTGCATTCCGTTGACAAATTTAATAATTAGCCTTGTTTTTCAATATTATAGTTTAATGTGAATTCAGTCCTTCTTATCTACACTTCAATTGCAACTTTGGGGTCACTAACACAATGTACATCGTTTCATGCTGTTGTGACAATTACACATCGACATTCCATTCATTACGTTATGGAATGAGAAATGGCATCAATCGGCTGCAAGCTGACAATGTGGTAGATACGTACTTTTGTCAGACGTCATGAAATGCGTCGTCTATAATATCCCACAATTTTTAAAAGTCCATTTAATGCTTTTGCGCAAATCGCATCAAAGTGTCAATATACAAAGGAATGAATAGATTCATTTTATCATTTTCTGTTGTCTTTACAAGTACATCTGGCGACTGTGTAACTCTACAATGACATTTTACTCGTGTTACCATTAACGTTCAGACACCGTACAAGTCGTACAACATTAGCAAGATGACAAAGTCTAGCTGATAACGTCTACACATTTACCTACGCGGATATAGGTACAGATGATAACCAAAACCAATCAATCTTTGTCAATTATTTCAATTACACTTGAAAGCTTATCGGACATAAAA
>JZLH01S0019491.1:18220-37565 GCA_001188425.1 Eucidaris tribuloides | reverse complement strand
GGTCAAAACTATGGTCTTGAAATTATTTCAATAGTACTATTTTCCTGAGGGGCACAACCTCGAACTTAAATGGTATATCGATGTCAGTTGAGCATAGTATAGTTTAAACACACACACACGCAGTAGATTTTTGTTTATATATATTTGTCCCTTTTGAAAGGACAAAGCTTTATCTATACATGGACTGGAGAAGAGAGATGGAATGAGTAAATGTAAGATACATGTACAGTGAAAATAGTTTTACAAGGACACTCACTGCGAGTATTACGAGAAGGCCGCTCATCAGGACAAGCTGGTTATTCAAAGAGTAACAAAGGGTCAGATGAGTTACATTATGGATAAAAAACATAAAATAGAGGGACAAAAAAGAACTAACTTTAGTGGAGCGACCAGGATAGTGCTTGCATTGCCATCCAATAAAGAACAGAGTAGTATGGTTTTATTTTGGTTGAAAACAATATCGCCGAAACAGTTTCCACCTACTCAAATATCCATCAGTTGTGTTATAAATGGCTTTAATCTATATTTTAACTACCTAATTAGGATACAAATTGTCCCCAACTACTATATTACGTCAGTATAGTAGAAAATGATATATCATGTGCCGCACACAAAAAGAAGAGTAGAAAAACTCGTAATGGCCGTTCCCCAGGGTGTGTTAGTCCCGATTCCACGCTACTTACTGCATAACCATCAGAATATCGACCGCTAATCATTATCGGCATTCATTTATGCACACACGTTTTTCCTCTGGTCACAATGGGTTAATGATATAAGATTACGTAATTTGAAACTTTAATAGAATATTTTTTGACTCTTTTATATTCAGGCTGCTAGCAAGATTCTTTAAAATATGATATTAATTTTACAATACCCCAAGGAACAATTTCCAATTTACATATTTAGCAAAAGCATCTACGACAAGACGCAAAAGTCATCAGAATTCCGCGGTCATCGAGACAGAGCTGGAGAAAATGAGAACAAATTTACATATATGATACTTACAATTCACTTTTATTCAAGACATTGTATAACATTTTGGTGTTCGATTAAACAAAGTCAAACTTTGATATCTTACATTTAATCTGGAACCAGATCCCATCTCATATCATACATGCTGTCGCAGTGGAAAAGTTTAAGTCATTACTAAAACTTAAAACCTACATTTTTATAGCCATTAGTAATGATGAAAACATAAAATCGTCTGTGTATGTCTTTGTCTGTATAATTATTATCATTAGTAATTTGAATGCGTGACCTAGATACAGCATTTTCTTCATTCTTCCTTAATGTCCTATTTTCTTTTTTCAAGGCGCGTAGAGACTCTGTCAAGGGTATTATCCGCGATAAGAACTGTGATATTATATTATTATTAGTAATATTAATGTTATGATTTTGTGTGGTCAAAATAAACAGCCTATAATTTAAAACTTATGTTGCCTGTAGCAAGATATTTATGTGGATAAATGTTGAACAGCAATGGTGGACGCCTTCTTGTAACACAGCAGTGAAAGAGAAAATGGTGATGGTAATACCAACCACTAAGAGATTTTAACAAAAATGGGCGTTTTGTAATACATTTCTTTTTCAGTTCTTCTCTTTTAGAGCTTCTCAGAGACACCTCAGATAGAAAAATGTAAACATCGTTATACTTAAAAAGAAAAAAAAGTAATGTGGTTACCGTGGATCATTCTTTTTCTTAGTTATCATAGAAGACAAAATAAAAGTCCAACTACTTTGGGGTTATTTTAATCAAGTAGCGATTTATGGAATAGAAATTGCTATCGCGCCATAATTTTATACGTAATATGTACTCATACAAGACAACAACCTCATGACTGACGTCTAAGGACTATACACTGAATACAAACTCGCACTTTTGGAGGTGGTGACATGCAGTCCAATGACACTATCACGTTAATATTATCGGACATGTATGACTAAATGAGGGATAACAAACATACCCTAATATGAAATTTCACTCGAAAAGTAAACTGATGCATTTTGTTTTATGTCCGATAAGCTTTCAAGTGTAATTGAAATAATTGACAAAGATTGATTGGTTTATGGTTATCATCTGTACCTATATCCGCGTAGGTAAATTGTGTAGACGTTATTAGCTAGACTTTGTCATCTTTGACTAATGTTGTACGACTTGTACGGTGCCATGAACGTTAAGTTGGTAAACCACGAGTAAATGGTCAATTGTAAGTTACACAGTCGCAGATGTACTTGTAAAGACAACAGAAAATGATAAAATGAATCTATTCATCCTTTGTTATGCATTGACATTTGATGCGATTTTGCGCAAAAGCATTAAATGGACTTTTAAAAATTGTGGATATTATAGACGACAGCATTTCATGACGTCTGACAAAAAGTATCACTCACATTGTCAGCTTGCACCGATTGAATCCATTTCTCATTCCATAACGTAATGAATGAATGTCGATGTTAATTGTCACAACAGCATGAAACGATGTACATTGTGTTAGTGACCCCAAAGTGCAATTGAAGAGTGTAGAATAAGAAGGACTGAATTCACATAATACTACTTTTGAGAAACAAAGGCTCAAAGTTTTTAAATTTGTCTACGGATCGCAATTGTTTCAGTTGTACATCCAAACTTGGTGAAGTTAATTGACACAATAAAAGATGAATATAGTACAACAATACACATTGTCACAATTGTCGATTTCCAATAATCAGTAATCAATATTGTGGACTTGAGTACTTCTTCTTCTACAAACAAGGGTCTGCGGAAAACAAATGCATTTCTCGAATAAATGAATGTAAAAAACACTTAATTGTATATATTTTTGGAATGTCTTCAGTAAGACAAACAATTTGATATTCGATTTGTCGAATTTGGACGTTGATTGAAATTTGACCTCATTTTACCTTTGACTGGAAGTGACCCAATATCTCAACAAAGCTCAAAATACATGATAAATTATATATTTTCTTAATCCTTGTAACCAGTTGAGTAATTTGAGATACATCTTGAAGAAATGAGACCAAGTTAAAAACTAGACCCCGGTTGACCCCTCCACTGACCCCTACTATGGAAGGGTCAAATTGACCCAAATGTTCTCAAAAATTTCCGGTATGTAACGACTTCAAAACAATCACTAACTCAATTTCGTCAAAATGTGACTTAAGTACTTCTTTTTCTACAGTCTTCAATTGGAAGCCGTACTCTGTTGAGGCACCTAAGACATCCCGGCTGCGATGTTTTTTTAAAATATCTTTTAGATTGGCCATTTTTTTAGGAGGGGAGGGAGGGTACAGGCGTTTTAAAGACGGATGGTATGTTTTAGGGCAAGATAGATTTTCTAAGTATCGCCTGACGGAATAAATCATTAATCTACTAAAATAAGAGAAAAAGTAAAGAGGAGAAGAAGAAAAAGATTAAAGATTTGGTTATACTTAGACTTGAAGCATGGATCTTGATATTGGCAGACTAGCTCTCTATCCACTGAGCTAGCTGAAAATCGGTGAAAGCAACCGTGAATGTGCATTTTTATATAATGTGCGTAACATTCGTGTTAAGATCATTGTAATTATACAATGAAGTCATGACTAGTCTCACATAAAGTGATTATTCATAAGCTTCTGCCCAAAGAGTTAACACATGCCATACCCCGATCCCTGCCGCAGGAAAAGATAATATTATAGCATCCCGGCTGGAAAAAAAGTATAAAATCTAACCTCTGAAGAGGGAAGTCTATTCACTTCATTCCGTTCTTAGTGATGACTGTAAGGGAAAGAGAATCATTTCTGGGAAGCGTTGTAGAGAGAGACATAGAAGTAGCTGGGACAGAACAGTGAAAGGGGGGGGGGGGGTCATTTGGAACCATGGAGAAAGCAACTAGAATGGTTCAAAAAGTTACGCTAATTAGAGTATGCTACGACGATGACTTAGTACATGTAATACATTTGGGAAACTCTGATGTGTAGCCATGTGAACGCATAAACCGTTTGCTTTACCACAAGAACATTCTTAATGTTGATCTTAAATGTTATTTTGTGTAAAGCGTGGTGATAACTCAAACCGCTGTGTGCTGCTTAATTGTAATAAAGATATGGTGTAGAGACAAAATGTTGAGAGAGACATAATAATGGAGTAAATTTTCTTTGGTGGCCCAAAAAGTATGCTATCAAAGGATATTTAGTTCATAATAGGAATAGATTAAAAAAAAAAAATGTTTGTGTAATCAGGCTTTCTCCTTTCATACAAAGAGACAAAAAACGGAGAAGAAAGGAGCGATAATAAAATACGTGAGTGTAACGTAAAGATGAAGATAAAACTAAATACTAGCTAAATTTCGCAGTTAACATGCGACATTTTCTGATGCGATAAGCACGATAGATTTAAGATTTGTCTTTGCATTCCAAAGTTTAAGTATTTATTTCTTTTATTAAAGGTATCATTGAATAATGTTTCCATAAATTCCTGTTCTTTCACGTACTAGTGTCTTTGATAAGATGATATTTTTAAGGCCATGAAGTGCTTTCAAAAAGTAACAATCGATGGGCGACCATTTCAGTCCCTCCCCCATAGACTGCTGTGTTGTAGAATTTTTGTCCCACAACATTATTTCATGTGCCGATATGTATTTGTACAAATTTTATAGTGACAGCATATCTGTCTAAATAAGTTTTGTGTTCTAGGTTTATCTGTTCATTCAAACACGTTTATGCATGTTATAAATCAATGTTTGATTTTCTTCCATGGAGTTTCCACAATGCTATCCAATGCCTTTAATGTTATCCTTAAACATAGATACTATAAAACGTTTTATAGTATCTATGCCTAAAATCGATGATGCAATGACATTTCATTCATTGTACACACTTATAACAAATATGTTTTGTCTTTAAAGCATTGAGGGATTGATTCATGTACGAAACCGAGAGAACAATGCAATTAAACCAAATCACTAGAATTACTTATCTTTGTTCTTGGTGTTGTTACTAGTCTTATGATTATGCACAAGAATGAAGATTACCAATATATTTTTTATTTCTTGGCGTGGTAAATTGGTAGGTGTTTAGGGCTGACGGTTTAGGTATGACTGGGCCTCTAGGATTAGGTTTTTAATGTTTAAAATCTCGGCTATTTAGGAGATAGGGTTAACAATATGATTTATGACATTATGATGCATGATATATTTCAATACACAAATTGTAGTCAAATAATTGTTACACCACTTTTTCCGAAATACCACATCAAACATTAGCATCGGTGTTTGTATATAGATGAAAGAGAACAAGATCGTTGTGTCTATCCAGTTTCAACTTAAGCTTTGACAAAGTTAAACAAAGTCAGTATTCACGTAAGACCCGAGCGCAAGTGTTATCTACATTATTACGCAGTAGGTTTAATTCCTCCAAACTTTTCCGCATTACACCCAAAAAACAAATGCGCACGTAGGGCTGAGACACGAGATACATTCTGAAACACTGAAACGCAATGTGTACGATAATTGGAAAGGTTGAATATAATATCCAAGTTCACACGTTTTAGACTTCTGTCTTCTACCAATATCACCACAAAATCATATTTCTACCTACTACCACTTCCTTATATCCATCTATCAAACGTAACCTAACCCAAGGTCGAATAGATTGAAGGCTTTCTGTCCAATGCGCACTGTAATCTAAAACTCGTGAGCGATCGTGCAGTGGTATATTGCAATTTAAATCGTTTTGAATATTTCGTATTGAACTGGTATTGCCAAAAATACTGCACCTGTAAACGCATGACTAAAATACATAATGTATGTTTGGCAAAATGGTTGAAAATTGGATTCAGTAATGGTGCGTACCTGCTTATTTGACATCCGGAATGAAGAGACAATATATTGCTGTCTTCTTGGAACAAATCGAAATAAAACTATTTGCAGGTTGGCCGTGACACGTCTATCCAGTAAAACACTGCTGTGAAATATAGTCGTCTACAGATTACAGTGCAGTCAAAATGACATCTTTTGTTTCGTAACATGTACGGTATGTCAGAAAAACATATGTGAATAAATGCTTGGACATGGTCCACTGTCGATTAAGGCAAACAACTTTTGAGAAGAATTGTACGCTCAAGTTGGTAGTATTAGATTTTCCCAGTATTATATTTATTCATTACATCTTATTATCAGGGGTTTAAAATGCTGGGATCTTCTGTAGACATCACAAAGAACACACGTCATATTAACCTTGTTAGTACCAATTATTCCCACCTGAAGGTAAAACACAATATCGTGCCCTCGGGGCTAAGAGGGTAAAAACACAATTTTGAAATATCCCTAGCTTGTACCTTGGTCAGGTCTATACCGTTCACAACACCATGGTTGCAACATTATTAAAGGATCCGTGAACATGTGAACTACAACACCGTGACAGTTGAAATAACAACACGAATTCTGGTTAGGCGTATGTTTTAAATCTCCAGTGTGTGTGACCATAATTCAATTCATTTGAATGATAGTGTACAGATATTTGCTGAACCATATCTATGCATAATGGACAGAAAGAACAAGCATTGCACAAATTAGTAACCTTTCACGGGTAAAAATACAAATATGTATAAACTTATTGTACTTACTGTACCGCCAAGTAATTATATATTTGACTCATACTCCAAGTCATATAGAATTCAAATAGATAATCCCCAAAACACATCAACGACAAGAATGTTTTACTCGTGTGTGGAAATCTCTCATGTTATTACCAATCTTGCCGATGTAATCTCTGCTCGGGCGAACTGGAAAGTTATGCAATACAATCCATGTCAGAAAAATTGTCAATTAACCGTGATGATGTGCTAAATATAACGCCTACCTGCACGGTACGATCCCACAACAAATTTCCAGCGTCGTATAAGAATGTACACTCTAGCTAGCAGAGCTAAGCTAAACAGAATGAATGGTACAGAAAGAAAAAGAAGCCTTTGATAGTCCCTTTAAGAGTTATACATAAATGCAGTACAAACGTGGAGACCGTACAGTAGACGCACACACACACACACACACACACACACACACACACACACACACACACACACACACACACACACACACACACACACACACACACACACACACACACACACACACACACACACACACACACACACACACACACACACACACACACACACACACACACACACACACAAACCCACACGTCATGAAACGCCAAACGCCTTATTTGTCAAACATGTTGAAGCCTTCAGAAAAAACCTATCTGAATGAACACATTGCTGTAGTAAATCTGTATTAAATTGACGTTTCTAAACATTTAACAAATAAATATTGCTATGGACTGATGGTGACGAGTCATCGATGGCAGTAACAAATTGACTTGCAGTCTTAAATCAATTAGGAACAAACCAGCAAGCCCCAAAACACGAAATGTCATAAAGTCTTTGATAAAATACACAGCAATAATGTCCAGCTCTAACACAGTTGTAAAAAAAAATATGAGCCGGATTCTAGGTCAAGTGTATGTGGTACAGCCATAAAATGCTTGGGATTCAATTATCCACGTGAAAATATGATATAAACAGCTTGCACCGTAATCATGATTACTTTTTAAACAGGTGATTCACATACGGCGCGCCATGGCCAGCAAAACAGTTGTATCGTTAAACAGCATATAATTATTTCAGCTATCTAATGAAATAGATAATTTTATGTTTAAAGACAGTATATAGTAACAGCAGCACTATCATTATCGGTTTCGAATACCTTTATATTGAATAAACCATTAAAGGTAGAATTGTTTACCTCTCTTGGAACACTGATATTACTATAACGTGTTGTATAGCAGCGTGATTCGTTCCATGTAAATGTCATATCTTAACAGTAACGATGAAATACTTCGGTAGCTAGATTGGGGGAGACTGTAATCTTTATCACATGAATGCTTGTTGGAAATGAAATCCAAATATAAAGAAGGCCTGAATACCAAAGCCCAGAGGCTTAGCAGCATTCACGCCTCAGTTCCTATCTCCAAAGGTAGTTTGTAATAATCAGCGCAAGGCGGGTAAATAATGTGCTCTCATGGCTGCCGAGGTATTTGAAAACGATAGGCGACTCATCTGCTCGTAAAATTGAAATATGGATGTGAGGATTTTGGACGACACCAATTTACGATTCGGGAAAATCATTGTTGGTAGGTGACCTATGAGAACTTCGATCATCACGGCGTCGAAATGTCAAAATATTGCTGGCCATATTACTATTCCTTGCTGACAGTGTGTTTTTTTATAATGATACTTTTTGGTGTACCTCAATTTACATGGCTTGAAATATAAAATGCGAAGTGTTGTAGGTACGAGCATACGATTACTTCTCACAGTAACCTTTTTTTTCATTGTTTTTTGGGTATAAAGGAATAAAAAATTCAAATTCCAATATTTTAATATTGAAGAAATATCATTTAAAATGTTTCTAATGCCCATTGTCATTCGTCGTACTTGAAAATTAACTTCCTCTGCTTAAAACACAGAATAAGTAAACATTAGACGGTTACAAGACTAATTTTAAGTGTTCATTGTCATCGATATAATAAGTTATGCACTTTTCAATAAACATTGTGAAGCTAATATCATACGCAAAATTACTTGATATTTTCGCGCCTCACTGATAACTCCCCTTAATCTACATTTCGAAATATGCCGTATTGTCTTGTATTTCAATCAGCGAATAATAATGTCTACAAGGTCTTGTCTGAAGCTCTTTTGAAGGAATGAGGGCAGTGTATTTAAGGAAGTCAGAATTGATACTGGAAATAAGCAGATAGGCTCATCGTTGTAGTCATCTTTTATGATAACTGCGCGAGCACGGGAGGTGATGTAGGCGGACTTTGATACATCGCTTACGTTTGCGTGACAAGTGCACGGGGGTGATGATTCTGGATGACCGAGATACCAGAGTACATTCATATTAGAAAACTATAGGATCACGGTCATGCACTTTAGTGCCCCACACTTGTAAACTTACCTTACAAAGCCAGTACTTCTTGAAAAAGGATTTTAATATATTTGCTGGTATGACGAAAATTATAAATACTAAATGTTCATTAATTTTCCAGTTTTTTGTGTGAAAAAATATGGGCACTTTTTGTTCAACTATACATATATCATTGGCTGTTTTACTTCAGAATCCATATGGTACAATATTAAGAACGTCTTGGATAAGTTTAGAAAAAAAAACATGAAAATTAAACCCTACTTAAAGTAATAGGCTAACATTGAGGAGCTTCAATTTAAAAAAAATGTCAAACTTTGATATCTGAGCTACATAGTAGTGTTCAAATGGACAAATTAACACCCTAGAACACAAAAGTTTGAAAAGTTGCACTGCCACTGCATGAATAAACAATTAATACTCGGGGCGAGTAGAAGATAGCCTAGGTGCACACACAGTAAGTCTATGGGAGGAAATAGGCAGGTGAATCCGGTCAACTTACGATTTTCACTTTTTTAAAGCACTAAATCAATTTGAAAAACAATTTTTTTTTCAGGGCTACATTTTTAGACCTTATCAAAGACACTGGTAGCATGGGGAATCATGTAGCTCAGATTTTTTTTTTAACTGTTGTAATGTTAGCCAGTACCTTTAAGAGTATGAAATTATGCCACTGTATAAACATAAAAAATTAGATGTAGACATTGGCTAAGTTATTTTTGTAGGGAGGGATTTTTCTTCAGGAAGACCTATAACGTTAAGCTAAGAAGATTAACATTAAGTATACGTATGTATTTTAAGAAGTTGTAATCCTCTCAAAATATTCTTATGGTTGAAATAAATTTATTGAAATAGATAATTTCAAACATTCATGGCATTGAACTACATGAAGATATCGATTAAAAATAGAGAGTTAGGTACGCCTCCATATGTGTACAAATGGAGGTTGGGGGGGGGATGAGAGTGGTGTTATCAAGTGGCGTATCTAGGAAACACTGCGAAATCGCGCCTCTTCGTAGTTCTGCCGCCGGTGGCTTCTGCGGTTGCATGTTCATCAGATTCATCTTTCAGTTCGTTTTTACTTTTGCGTGTTTTGCGCTCCCTGAAAGTGGCGTTCGGGGCCCCTGGCCCTCTTGCCCCCCCCCCCCAGATACGCCACTAGTGTCATTCCTTCCGTGCGCAAGCAGTACATAACCGAGTTTTTAAGAAGCGGAGAAAGACAAATAAAGTACATCAAGTCAGATTTATTTACAAAACTCTTCAGATAAAGTGGATCGAATATGGCTGGAATTTGAGTCAAATTTGACCGACACATTAACTGGACACTATACTTTAGACACCACTTTAAGAGAAAGGTGTCATTTAGTATATGTTTGCCAGCCACATGGTGTACTTTTAACGACCGGTAATCAGGCTAATTTTCCAATATTTGAAATTGACATTGAAATGGTTCATTACAATATACTTAAACTATGCAGTTTGAAAACTGAAATTGCTCAGTGCAGATGCATTACTTACACAGCATAGACGATTAAAGGATATACCTTAAATACAGAAATTATTACAACCCAGGTCGAAATTCCCATAGAAACCAGTAGAGCTGAAACCAGTAGAATTCTACTGGTTACCGTGTAGAGAGTTAGCGTTAGAGTTACCGTGTTTTACTCATAGAAACCAGTAGAGCTGAAACCAGTAGAATTCTACTGGTTTCTACTGGTCCAGTAGAGACCAATTCTGTACTGGTTTCAATATGGAAAGTGAAATAAAACCAGTAGAAACCAATAAAGCATTTGTACTGGAACCAGTAGCAGACCAGTAAGAATTCTTATTGGAACCAGTAGAATTTACCATTGGAACCAGTAGAAACCAGTAGAAGACCAGTAGAAAACCAGTAGAAATCTACACTTGAATCGATCGGAGAAAAACGTGGGTTTTTTTTTTTTGGATTATTATTATAATTCAAACATTGGATTGATCTATAACATCCTGCAGCCTATTAAATGCAATACCTATTACACATATTCCCTAACCTAAGTTCCTAAACCTACCACTACCTGCTATAACATACAACTTACTCGATTCCTATATATAGTGACATTTTATCGATACAGAAAAATAGTGGTTACTTTATGTGAAAATGTATATCTCCTTTATTGTTGTATTTCCCTTAATTACATTCATAAAACAAGCCCATTTCATGCAAATGACAGCTGCTAAAATTGCTTACATTTACAATATTACTTAATCGCATGAAAAACAAGCCAAATAATGAGAGAAATATGATTTTAATCGTGCTAGCAATATGCTCATGAATATTTATGAGCCAACGAGTTACCGTGTTTTTACTCATAACAACTGTACTGTACATCTCTTACGGAGATTGTTCTATTATACTGCAGAGATTGTATACGTGGGGGATCAAAAGAAGGGCTAATTTACATGGGTAGTGTGATTTAATGATAAAAATCTGGAATTTAATTATTAAAATATAATTTCCCGTTCAAACCATTAGAACCTACTGGTTTCTACTGGTTTGACTTGGTATTTTTACGCCCATGATCAAATCATTAGATCCTACTGGTTTTGATTAATTCTACTGACCTAAAACAATAAGACTCTGTTGGTGAATTGTAAAGGTTTCCACTGGTGTGACTTAGTATTGTTTACACCCGTCAACCATTATATCCCTAATGATTTCAACTGGTTTTGAAAACCATTAAACTCTACTGGTTTTTACTGGTTTGACTTGCACATCTGTTCAAAGCACATCCTACTGGTTTCTATTGGTTTCTACTGGTCATCAAACCATCATCCTCTACTGGATTATAAAGGTTTCTACTGGTTTGACTTGATATTTTTACGCTCATGTTCAAACCATTAGATCCGACTGGTTTTTATTGGTTTCTACTGGTCTTTAAACCATTAGAACTTACTGGTTTCTAATGGTTTCTAATGGTCCCACGTCACAGTTCCTCTTCAAACCAGTAGACTCTACTGGTTTCCTGAAAACCAGTAGAAACCAGTAAAACATCTCTACTGGTTTCTACTGGTTTCTATGGGATTTTCGACCTGGGAAGTAATCAATCAAAATATCCAAAAATTATGGTCCTTTTCAATGTACATGTAGAACTTGTGAAATAAAATGAAAATTACTCAGAAATGTTGCATTACTAATTACTGAAAATATGAAATACACAAAGTGGACTTACAAGCTAATGCAACCAATTTTATTATAAATACAGATATATACGATTTATTTAAAAAGTTATGCAACAATAGGTCATTGAAGCTGAAACGTATAGGTTCAAACAGAATTAATGTATATATAGATATTTAGTGTTATATTTTGCTGGGTCTTCAACGTAACTTGAATTCATATTGGAAGTTAGAACGTACTTAATCACAGTCATGGAATGATTACATAACTTATACATTGCCTCAAAAATTTATTAGTCACCACGTAAAAAAGAATTCCATCTAATCACTAAGCTAAACCGATATAAGCGTTCCATTATGAAAAATAAATCATGTAAAGTATTCATTACAAGATTGCTAGCCATTTTTACTGCAAAAATACCAATTAACATGGGAATTTGAAAGAAAGGACAAATTATATCAATTAAATCTAAAGCATGTAGTAGTGGACTAATTTCGCTGCGAGATATTATACATCTATGAATTTCAAACACCACTTTTCCTATTACATAGCAGCAATTGACAATCATGTAGATATTGAATCTAATCACGCTGATTAATACCAAGAAAATGTGTATTAATAATGACTGAATGTGCGATGAGTGAATATTACTAAATGCAAACACTCAATCCGTATTAATCATGCTTCAATGTCATAAAACAATTTTAACAAATGTGAAGAGCGAAAGAGATCCGTAGGCGACACAAAATTACACAAAATGTACGCACCGCTTCCTACCAGTATGTCCTCTACACTCGCATGCTGTGTGTAACCATCAGGGCGTCACACGAGTCTAATTACTGTTAATATTCAACTGGGGAATATTTCAGTCTCCAAAAATGGTTTATAACTGTGCAATTGATACAAACGATTTCCTTTCATAGTAATTAAAACACATACCCATTTCTCAACGCATGAATTCTTGCTCACTTTTTTGTTAATCTCCAAAAGTGTGGCGTGATTAAGTAACCACCAGATATTTAATATGAAACCAGATCATGATGATGGATAAACAGTAACACTCGAGTATAGCGCACAACGTCTTGAAATGGGAGATGCAGTTTCCACACAAACAGTATAAGAAGTTACAAAATTTACCCTCAATTTATAATTTTGATGAAATTACTTCCTGAAACGGTA
This sequence comes from Eucidaris tribuloides, assembly GCA_001188425.1. Lineage (NCBI taxonomy): Eukaryota > Metazoa > Echinodermata > Echinoidea > Cidaroida > Cidaridae > Eucidaris > Eucidaris tribuloides. The sequence continues at coordinate 24,257 of JZLH01S0019491.1, read as the reverse complement.
GAGTACATAGGGCCTACACTTTGACTGTTAAACTTGATACATTACAAATAAAAGTAAACACGTAATAAGTGCAATAAACATGTAAATTGTGTGTTCTTCGTGCCACTATGATATGTTCCATCCTAAATTTCTAGAGCTACATGCTCATTGCATGGGTGATAAAGATTCAAGTTATCGTGTGTGTGTGTGTGTGTGTGTGTGTGTGTGTGTGTGTGTGTGTGTGTGTGTGTGTGTGTGTGTGTGTGTGTGTGTGTGTGTGTGTGTTTGTGAATGTGTGTATTTGTGTATGTGTGTATTTGTGTATGTGTGTTTTATCCCGTAACACTTCACGTTCTCTTTGGAAGAAGTCAGAAAAAACCCAATGTTGAATCGCTGAGCCTACAGAGCAATGGCCATTTTGAATACCGAATCGACCCAACAATATTCTATTATATCACGAGACAAAAACAAAACCAAACAGAAAAACACGTTCCCGGATGTCTTTACTGAGTGTAACAGACATGGGCCAGGTATCTATTTCATATCCAGAAGACCGATCCTCACCTCTTGATCGATCAACAAGGTGAAGGTCAGTGTGATACGCACTTCAGATTTCACAGGCGTCGACCCTTTCTCCGTCCTCGATTGACAAATCGACCGACACATATCCCTTTGAGGTCTAATGTATGTAAATATTCGGGGAAAGATGAAATTAATATACGTAGGCTTCCAGCTATACTGCCGTGTGCGGTTTTTCGGTCTGTCAAAATATTTGCTTCACACTCCCCAGGTATACTTTGATTTCAAAGAATTATTCGTATGAATTATTGTCGCCGCTGGACACGGATGTTTCAGGGAGGACTTCGTGACAAGATTAACACCCCGAGTTGTCTGAAGAGCGTCAAACGGATTATTCTCTGTGAAATCAAATTTCGTCGAATAAGTACGCAACGTCTATATTAATTCGACACTTAATGAAATTGAAATGGATGCCACTTGATTGCAGTAATCGTCAAGTAATTGCCACTAATCTGTTCTCTTTAGAGCACTTTTTAGACGATTCAGGAAATAGTGTCCATGTCAGATAAGCACTGATATCACTTGAGATTACCACATCATAAGACGTGCTATTATAATTGACTGATAAAGTTCCAGTGAATTGTTAAATCTAAATTAAGTTATAATTATGTATAATTAAATACTAAATGTAGTTATCGAAATTTATGCTGACAAGTATTGATCCTCTTTTCATCCATACATTCGGTGATTTTAAAGGCTTGGCTATGGCATTGTTATGCAGAGTATTCAATTATTATTGGGCAGTTTGTAGCATAAACGTGAGAGATAAATTGCCGCAAATCTACACCACCCCTACTAAGCTTGTAATTATGATGCATTTGTAACACTCTAGGCAAATCCAAGTGTTTTTACAGATTTTGTTCCGATTCATGCATTCCTTGAAAATTATGCATCAGCAAGAAAACGAAAACAAGATGTTTGAGGTAAACATTTTATATTTTTCATCCTTTACAAAGTTCAACAGCAAGAAAGATCAGTCTCCCATTTTAACGGAATCTTTAACCGTTGAAAATCTAATTAAGGGTACTTCTCTATGCTTTATTTGATAAAACAGAACAGCCACAATTAGTGTTTAGAATTTCAGAAAGCAAGTAGTTGTTTGATTATAGCTTAATTGGATGGGATCAATGCTCAGAATAAATGCAAATATGGAAAATGGGTCGGTTTTATGGCCAAGTCTGGAATCCCCGTTGAACTTCCAGCAGATATAAGCAAATCCCTTAGACATAAGGACATGTTTTATAATACTGCAGGATGGATTTGTTTCTCGAAGTAAAATGAATTGTATTTACATATAGCTTCCTAGCAACCTATATGTACCCTAACCTATAGATATCACGAAACACATGTTGTCTTTAATTCCATCATCTCTTTATGGCATATCAAAGTCCACACTTGTAGTGGACTCCAATTAACAATCGCCTAACATGTAAGGAGAGACAGACAGAGAGGGAGGAGGAGAGAGGAAGAGAGGGGGTAAACATGATATAAGAATACGATATTCACAAACTTTCCGGGATTATAATCAGTTTATTTCACGAATGAAGCTAGTGTAAGAATCGATGTCATAACAACATAGAACAGGTTTAATACTGTCACGTGACTGATATAAATACTTTTACAATAAATAAGCTGAAATAGCAATCATCGTAGATTTGAACATGATACTCTTTATCTGTATTTATTTCAATGACCTACTTATCAAATATGGGGGGTGTTTCATAAAGCTGTTCGTAAGTTACGAGCAACTTTACGAACGACTGGTGATACTTTCTTGGATGCTAATCAGTTTCTTATGCATTTACATGTAGCACAAGAAGGCATCACCAGTCGTGCGTAAAGTTGTTCGTAACTTACGAACAGCTTTATAAAACACCCCATGGTCTAACTAATTTTTATTTCTTTTGAACAATAAATTGATGATGTAAATACACAATTGACAGGACGTACACAGTACAAAACCATCCATGTTCTACTTTCTAATAATAGAGTTAAGAAGGATCTGTCGTCAAATATTGATACGATAATAAACAATGATAACACAGCATGTTGAAAACGCAGGATTATCGTAATCAACGCACAATGTATTCCTTTTCCACATGGCGAATATGTATTTGTACAGTGGGACTATTCAATTCATTGTTTACAGAAGAAATGTTAGTTTGTATCCTCGAAGAGTTATGTACCTGGCACAATGTCTCAGTTCATGATTATTTTAGACTTATTGTTCTAATTTCTATGACACTTCTGTAATGGTGACTGTGCAACTATGGCCCATGTGTCAAAAGTTACATCACAGGTCATTACTGAGTTGAAAAATCAGATACTGGCCTCTTATGATCATGTGTTTGTTATTTGTACGCTAATGCGATTTGTAATAGTCAACGTCTAACAAAAAAGGTGAGCCATGAACACATCAGTACATTTGGCATTATCCCTTGCTTTACAAAAACGTATGAAGGTATGTTAATCCGTTACAAAATCGTTTTCCCCATTAATGAATAAATGATTAAAATGCGCAAAAATGTAAAGAAATGAACATCATCATCATCAATCTATCATTACTATCATCATCACCGACACCATCATAATACACCAAGCCAGATAAAAATGGATTTTTGTATAACTGAATACTAATGCACTCTTGAAAATGATTGTTCAATATAAATGTAGGTGTATTTATTAAAAGCCCAAGTTCACTTTTGATCGATCAGACAATTTTTTTTGTTAATCTTTCATAAAGTACTCTATTGTCATCTCAGACATCAGAAAACAACACCAAATTGACTGAAAATGTTATAGTGACGATTTTATGATATTTAAATTAAGGAGAGCATCTAGCGGTATGTACAATACACACTAAAAAAATAGGCTCAACTTTGCACCTTTAAAGGTGCAGACCGATGTCACACTGGGAGCACCTTTAAAAGTGCAAATTTGGACCTTTCTAAAAGGTGCAAAGTTGCACCATAGAAAGTAGAAAATAAAAAAGTGTTATCCTTTTTCTTGCAAACTGTGTGTTTTTGTGTGTGAACCGCAATTTACGTTCATTCCAGTGCTATTTATAGTATTTACATTATAATACACTTTATTAATTAACATTTACAAATATCTAAATTTAAAAACTCGTACAAATATGACCTTACCGGTGCTCGAACCTGCCGACCTTTCGCACGTGAGGCGGACGCTCTACCCACTTAGACCAACACGCTAGGCCGTGAAGGTGGGTATTTTCACATAATTATATAGTGTTGAAGCCGAAGGTTGCATTATTTTCATCCTTTAAAGGTGCAAACTTTGGACCTATAGGCATATTCAAAATTTCATGCATAACCTTTTAAACAAAGGTTGTTTTTGAAAACCTGAAAGCTTGTCTGAGCTTATCCGACCTAGAAAATATTATAATGAATGCAAGTTGCATTTTCAGTATTGAAATTATATTTATAGAAACAGGTGAAATAAAAAGCTCACACCAGGCTTCGGAAGAGAAAACATCCATAAATTTGAATACATTGGAGGCAAAATGTGCATCTAAAAGGTGCAAACTTGCAAACATAATGGAGTGGGGCGAGCGCTGAGCCGTGAAAAGTGCAGAGTTTCTCGAATACCGCCACAGAAATTGCTCTGCACCTAATTCCGCAAAACGTTGCACCGTTGTGCGCACCCTTTATTTTTTAGTGTGTACCTATGGGAAATGTTGGAGGTCCTCCCGACATTTTACATTTTGAGTAATTTCTCAAAAATGGGAGAGATTCAGAAGCGAGCAATATTTAGGGCACCGATAGATCATATGATGTATCAAAAGAAACATAATTGCAAAGAATTTCACCTTTTACCATTTACCAAAATTATACTTTGGCTTTATTACGTTCATTTCAGAAATCCATTTTGCATTGAGTGTGGGGGTATGAAATATTACGTGAAATGTGTCTCATATAACAGTTTCATTATCCCCTCTTTTTCTAAACCACAGCAAAGGTTACTGACGTGTAGTACCGTTTTCGACAGCCGTAACCTTATTTGTTGCCTCAAATACGTCTGTTTCTGCAATCATATTTGATTAGATTTACCTGAAAGTCAAGGTTAGAGTAAAGCGATTTAATCAGCTGTGTGGCTTAATTACCGAGGTAAATGATTAAAACATAGTTATACAATATATTACCATATCGTGTTACGGAGCCAGTATTCCTAGGACGCAGTAGGGAAGCACGCAGCTGATTCAATATATTAGCATGTTTGCAATATAGGGGGGAAAGCGATTTAATTATAAATCACATAATACAACTATACATGTATTAATATGATATAAACACAGCACAACTGTTAGTTCATATGCCCTGAAATGAAGTATTGTGATGTTTTTATATTGAAATGATGAAACTGTTTCCAATAAACAAATTTGCGGTAAGTATTTAAGATTGACGTTTAATTTGCATTATAAAGTAGACAAGAACCCTTACGCTGATGGATTAAAATTGTGTAGAAAACGCATTAGAGAAGCCACAGAAGAATTGCAACGGAGCATTTAAACATATTCACAAAGATAACGGGCATAGAATTCTTTTTACTGTATTTCGTATATACCGCAAAGATTCGTGTTCTTGTATTGAAGTTTTGATGAGGTTACGTTGGCAACGTAAACATTTAAACTCAATTAAATCAAAGCCGATTATCTTACTCAAGTTCAATTATTATCTTTTTTGTTCTATTTTCATCTTTCGCATTCTCGGCCAAATCATGCTCACTTTTTTGTTACTGAGCTGGTACTACATTGAACGTGCATAATTAGGATGCAAAAAACAGCTTCTTTGATCAAAGAACACTTTCTACTGCAAATGAATTGTGTTTACTGTATTTCGTATATACTTCAGAGATTCATGTGTTTTTGTATTGACGTTTTGACAAGGTTACGTTGGTAACGTAAACATTATAGCTCTGTTTATTCAAAGCCGATTACCTTACTCAAATTCAATTATCTTTATATCTTTCTTTTATTTTCAACTTTCGCATTTTTAGTCAAATCATGCTCACTCTTTTGTTACTGAACTTGTACCACGCTAAAACTTCATAATTATGAATGATGCAAAACAAGCTTCTTTAATCAAAGAACACTTTCTACTGTAAATTAAGTTTGACTTACAAATTTTAGTTTCCCTGACATTTATAAAATTTCTGATGCTCTTTATTAACCAATTTTTTTTATAGTGATCTTTGGGTTTACTTCAAGATTAATATTCAATTTGCAGTTCCTGTATAATAGACACAATAGGAAGTGTGAATAACCTGCTGGACCTGTCAAGTGTATATCGCATTGCACATGAGGTTAAAGGGGATTAGTCATCCCTGTTCATTGTTTGCTTTCATTGTATTTGTTGATCTATGCAAATTGGTGAACATGGCAAAGCAACAATTAATCATATATTTAATGTTAATTTCTAATAATGATGATATAATTATGAAACATTATTGGTAATAGTGA
>JZLH01S0019458.1:23158-40972 GCA_001188425.1 Eucidaris tribuloides | reverse complement strand
GCCTACAGGCCAATTTTCGGCGGCCTTGGCCTCAGTTTCAGTCTAACAGCATGTTTCTATTGGGTATACCGTATTTATCCTGGTTCAAATTTAATCAGCTAATAGCGGTGAGCGGTGTGTTCTATTGGATTGCATTTTCCGCAAAGTTTGATCAATCGTACCGAGATCATACGATTACCTGTTAAGAGTCCGTTGACCTGGGTTGTGCAAGGTATTGTGGGACAACCGAGGTCAAATTTATGCTCAATCAAACACACGCATGCTGCAGCCAGGGGTCACTTATATCAATCACGTGGTTTTGTTGATTTCCGGTTCCTCACCGGCAAATACCGCAACATAATGTTTCTATTGACGTCTTATGGTATCTTACGGTATAGCTCTCCGTTATTATCTAACAAAAAGAAGGATAATTATCAGCTAAACTTTCTCTGCTAAGAAGACGGCTAATGGCGGAGAAGGTCTATTTTCTATTGGGCTCTGCTACTCCATTAGCCGGTTCGTTTCAGAAAACAAGCTTCAATAGAAACACGCTGATAGTCATCTGTACACACCCTATGAAAAGGTTGTGTTTAGGGGCAGCCCCAGCCTCAAAGTCTCGGAACTTGTGGACTCAACTACAACACTGGTTAGGATAGCACACAGAATTCCTCCACTTTTAGTTGACACATCATTCTTCATTTTTAACCGTTCTACTTTCTGATATGCACACTACATGAATTTGCCTGCGTTACGCAGTATAGCTGACAAATATTGTTTATTCGGCAATAAGAGTGAACACGTAATTGTGTTCAGGCAGGCATGGCGGAATTTCTGGATTCCGCCGTGTGATTAAATCAGAATGGGGTAACTGCTCATGCAGTGTGCAGTGGGGAAGGAAGGTCATTCTAGCCTTCGTTCTCACTGGCTTTGCACGTTTTATTTAAAGACGTTATAACAGTTTTATTGTTCGTATAGCATTTATGATTAATTGTCATCAGTATGCGTGGACTCTTACGAAGTCCATATATCTTTCACGGGTCATGTATCTGTAGGGTTTTTCCAGAGTTTTTTGCCTTATATAGTTTTATCTCAGTTTTTTTCAACCCGGGTTGCATGGTTACACAGAGAGTCAGCAGACATGATTTTCATGGTTGATGTCTATGCAATCCATGTTGCTTTTGAACAAGATCAGATTAAATGGCTCCTAGTGCATGTAGCTTGTAGCTCGGCAGGCTTATCCCAATTGAGTTTGACTGTAATTTAAGGAGTTAAGCATGGATGCTATGTATGGATGTACGTTTGTGATGTGAACGTATTGGAAGGATGAACATATTTTTTTTTCACCTAATTGAGAGCACTGCCTTCAGACTGATTAAGAAAATCCAGAAATCAAAGAAGATATTTGGTTCCACTACATTTAAATTTAAACAGGAAATTTAACTAGGAAATGGTGTCTAGATTTGAAACTTTACAATGAAAGGTGATTCATTTCAAAATTCTAAGCTCTTCTTAGAATTTAGAGTTACTTTTTCAATTATATGTGTAAGGGTGAAACCTAAATTTCATACATTGTATTTCACTTTAATCAGAAATGAAACTGATCACCCATTTACTTTTGATACAAATTGCTCTCCATTATGTGGACTAGATTTGCAACCAGATTGAAGAGAAACCTCAGTTGTGTAGAGTTTATTGTCAAGTTGTTTTGAGAGAGGAATGAACCTACCACTCGTTTGATATATCTCAGGACCAGCTTCTGTCTCTTGGCGTCGAATCTGGACAGGGCCGCGCCCAGCGACTGGCAATTATCGGCGGAGAATGTGTTCTGGTATTCACCCCCGTACAGCTGACCAAGGAGGGAGATGCACTCGCAGGCCAACGTGTAGATATCCTTATCCTTATGGCCAAGCTACACGCAGGGAGAAATTACATTTTGAAACTATAAAACATATGGCATATGCAGTATAATAATAGTTTACATACTATTGATTATGACAATTGCTACTAACTCATATTTTGGTAATAACAAATTGGCTATACTCGATTGGTTTAAAATGTTTCAAACTGATGTCCAATAAACTCCATTAATAAAAATTTCATGAGCTTTTCATAACATCACAGTTGTGTAATAAAAAGACAATAACATTTGCATTTTACCAAAAAAGATTAAGTAAGTGTAACATTTTACCACAGACTTTTAGTAACCTTTAAAAGTAGCTTTAGATAAATATGATACCTACAAGTAGAGGAAAATTTTAAAAGTATTGAATTGTTCAACTGAAAACATGAAATTTATCCAACTAAAGCTAATTTGGATAATGAGATTTTTCTTTAGTACATGTACCAACAATCTATATACACTCATTCAAGGTACATCCCCCATGGTTTTATTCTCAACTCATTCATGATGCGTTATCACTGAATACGTTATATTAAAGGGTTTTTTCAGTCCTAAAAATAACAAATTTGACATAAAATACACGGTATGATTCTCAACAGTGTCATATTATTCATGTAATTAATATTTTAAAAATCCTTAAAGATTGATTCCAGGATTTGCAAGTCCATCACCTCCCTTCATTATCAATACCAAATGGTAGTTTAGTACTTGCAAATGGTGTGTTGAAAGTTTGAGATCCATACATCACAAATTTGTTGTTTTATGAGAAAAATTAATAACGATACGCTACCAGAATATTGTTCTTTCTGCGAGTTTAAATTTTGCTCAAATTGCGGATCACGGCTTGCATGACCAGTGGGGCACACTGATTGGTTAAACGGCTAAATTCCGTGCGACCTTCAGCTAATGGCTGATCGAACAATTTTGGAATGGAATGGCCCGTGCACGTTAATGTCACTGTGTAAATTTTGAAGTTTAAGAGTCCAGATTTTCACCAAAACTACGTATTATACCCAAAGCTTTTATGACAGGTGTTTATTTATTCTAATCTTCACATTGTGAATGATTTGAGCTGATTCAATCATTTTGCCGTTTTCTGGCGTGCAAATCCCGTACTCTGTCTTTAATTGTGCTTTGCTAAAAAGTTGATTTGTATAAATGTATTTATAGTTTATCTCTTTACAAATATTTACCAGTTTGATGATGATGGTGCTATTGTTGACTAGGACTTTATTAGCCATCAACATCCTCTCTGCACCCTGGGTATTAGCATCACTTCCAGATTTCTTGGCCTGTGAGTATAAAACAAAGAAACATTTTACTTGTAAATGTTCTACAGGATTGTTTTATATTTGTTGTTTTTATTGTTTTTAATAATAATAATAATAATAAATGGAATTTTTATAGCGCCATTATCCATTTTCAATTGCTATCATTTCTTTTTTAATTTATTTTCATTTTCTACCTTTCTATTTTGTTTCCTCTTTTGCAAATACACTTTTTTGCCCAAGTTAAGAAAATAGATCCATTTAGGTGTCAAAATATTAGAAGATAAATACAACACAAACATTTCTTAAGTTTAAGTCCATGAAACAGGTTTTAGAGTACTTGGATTTAGATTAACATTGATTCACAGTATTCTGTATTCTAGTGAACTCTGCTACATCACTTCATATTCATAGCTTGCAGAAACAGAGAAAAGCTACATTTAAGTAGTTTACAGTCAAAATTAGTGTCAAGAGCAGGAAAACAGAGCTTTTCCAGTGCACATGAAACCATAAATAATGCATAAAAAAACAAGGGCTCACACAACTTTTTTCTAACTGGTCCGACCGTTTCCTTGTCGGACCAGTAAAAGTCAAGCTTTTTCATTATTTTACTGGCCCGAACCAAAATGTTACTGGCCCAAAAAATAAATGTAAAAAACACATGAAAACTAGTATTAGTTATTATTGGTATGGCCGCGCGCCACCCCCCCTGCCAAGTATAGCAAATAGTTTTGCGCACGCTCCTATGATGCTACAACAACTGCGTCGGAAGTTAATTGTGTAGTCCACTAGATTTATTTTGGAAATATTGTTTAGGACATATCAACACTTTTCTCTTGCCACATGTGAATGCTTTCGGACATCCCCAGGCTATAGGGGTGGGGGGGGGGGGTTGAGTTGATCTCTTGCTCGTTCTTTTGTACTAGTTTTGTTTGTAATGTCGCTGTTTATTTGTTTAATTACGTACATTTCCCTGTTGATTCGTCTCAACTTGTATACCAGGGGTATTCAGCTCACCAGATTATTTAATCTTTAATTGTGACGTGTCCCAATGCCTTTTTTACAAATTGTTATCCTCTGTTACGTCTGTAATATTAGTGTTCCTTTATCTATTAGTTTTGGTGTCTTTTGTATTAGTGGTTATATTGACCTATTTAATGTATTGTCATTTGTTTGTTTGTGGACCATATTTTTACCTGTGTTATGATAAAAATGTGAGTTAAATTAAAATACTTGAAACTGTGATGAAGGTTCATGCTTTGTTGTGTTGTGTTGTTTTTTTACTGTCGGACATTAATGTCGCGGTAAGATTTAGTATCTGTATTAACTGCCCGACTGATTTTGATTTTGATCCGCGGAAATGAATTTGGCTAATATGGTTCCGTAATCATTGGATGCACAAGAATTCCATGGTGAAAGTCTTTCATTGCTCTAATTTAATTTGCCCTATATTATATCGGATATTATAATTTCGCCTTGATATAGTTAGGTTCCGTTTTTACATTGGGTTAAAAATTAATTGTAAAGATCTTTCTTTTTTCACCTACCGCGGAAATGAATTGGGGTTTTAATATTTTCTTCACGGTATTTAATTGCTCGGAAAATTAAAAGTCCTAAGTTGGGGCAAATGATTCGATTTTTTTTTCTCTGTGTGAATATGATATATTGAATAGCAAATATCTCTGTTCACGTATCTGTGCCAGAAATAAAATTCCGGCATTTATGAATTTTGTATCCATCCTGGAAATGAATTTGGCTATATTGCGTTCCGATGTAATTTAATCGCCTAGAATATAAAAGTCCGTATAAATTGATAAGTGCATTGTTATCATGCATCTCTTTTCAGAATATTCACATCGACGTCGTGCAGGTGAAGCCAACAAGGGTACGTAATATGATTTTGATCCGCCTGAGGAAAATGAACTTTAAGTGTGCATAATACATTTTTCAGTGTTGTCTCCCACAGGTAAATAAGCTCATTATTAGTCCACACGAATTATTAAGAACAAACTTCTCCAGTTTCATAAGGTCAATCTAGTGATTTTGATTCCGTCTCTCGGTAACCTGTGAATCTTCTGTTGCTTTGTAAATTACACTTTATTACACAGTATTCACGTATTTTTATGCCGGTAGAACATGTATATTGAGACAAAGTCAAAGGCCCAGATTTATGTATTTTTTTGTATCCTGCCTGGAAATACTGATAATACTTGGCTTTAGTATATTTCGCTTTCCGTATTTATTGCCGAAATAAAAGTCGGCAATATGATTTGCCATCCTGCTGCGGAATGAATTTCATGGTCATTATAATATTTTAATCGTTTCCCATCTCGTTGCATTATAGTCACTGGAAACCTAATAGTTCGATTAAGTGCAATTATAATGACTATTTTGCATCCTACTGCATGAGATTCGTCAAAAAGTCAGTGATTTGTACCAAGCCCCTTTCATTTTTCTAGCAGAGTCATAATCCGACTCGGACAGCGTAAAATATTAGGCCTATGGATCACCTTCTCGGCCGGGATCAAAATCATATTGCCGACTTTTATTTCTGGGCATAATACTCTAGGAAGCGAAATGTTTTAGCCAAATTCATTCCAAGGCGGCATAGAAAATCATGCAGTGTGTTAATGCTACAACGACTTTCTACTTTCTTGGCAAATTCACACGGACTAAGTATGTACCCCAATTCATTTTCCGCGGAAAGGGCATTCATATTTGGTCAGAACCATAACCTCCGTATACAATACTTATTTTTGTTGGCCAGTTAATAACTCAAGCAGAACCACTTACCCTTCTGTTCTCAATAATCACGGCGGAAATTTATAATCCTGCGCGTGTATAACAAAACTCATCCACTTTTGCTGGTTCCGACTTTTCAATATCTTGGCATGAAACCGGCAGAACTATAAAATAGCGTAGATGCTACCCCAAGATCCTCGATTTCCGGATTGTGTCAAGAAAAAATAGGCACTCGTTGAAAACAATTCGGTATTGTTTGGCGTACATTACGGAACTAAATCATGAGCAAATTTTCATTCTGGCGGTCGGCAGGTGCGGTGAAATAAACTCGCTATTATTGTTTGGCCCGTGACAATACCGGACTAGCAATGAGTATCATAAAACCGAGAAAACGCCCGTTTCTACCGAAGTATCATTATATTAATGACGCAAGATTCTTACTGCACGCCGAGCGGACCAGTTAAAATGCTATTTCTGAAATTATTGAGGGAAAGAAGGACCCCCTCAATACATGAAGGACAAACAACGACAAGATAATAGATTAATATTAACAAGAGTTCTAACGAAGAATATCCAGCCGCATTTGATCGTGACCCTGTGCGAGCGAAGTGGGTTCTCGAGCACTTGAAAAAACATAACGAACACCTTGAACATTCTCTGGTATATATTGTCAAAGATGCTCATGGCACAGTAGAAAGTTATATCTATTCATAAAAAAGACTTTGTCATTTACCATAGAGGCTACATGATACGGTAAACAGCTAAGTTTTAGTTTTTAGTTTTTAAGTACGATTTAACTCGTGTTGGGGTCTATGGAAAATGTGTGTTATAGGGAAATCAAATCGTCTCCAACGGGTTTAGAGTATAATGTTACATCACTGAAAGATGATATAATTATGATAAATTTTTGTAGGAATTATTTTAAGAAGCAGAACAGGTCATAGTTTAGGTCAGTTCTGATATATTTATGTTTTTTTCTCCTCAAGTAAACAAATTCAAGACAAATCCTTCCATCCAAGATATACACTCCAGTTATTGTAAACATTGGTATATGTTCAACTGATTTGGTTCTTGATGCATATTTAAATGCTCCCAAACATATCACTGCCCTTTAAAGCCACAGGCTAGCATTGACCACCTGTAGTTTAAAAAACTGTAGCTACATAATCCTCTGTGCTCTTAGTGTCTTTGATAAGGTCTAAAAATGAAGCCCTGAAACAATTGTATTTCAAATGATTTAGTGCTTTAAAAAAGTGAAAATTTACAAGCACTCAAACTGACCAGATTCACCTGCTCATTTCCTCCCATTATATATATAAATCATCTTTATTTCATATCAAATCAAATTAAAGATGTAACAAACAGATATACCCAGGTCCTCTGCCAGGATAGAAGGAAATATTCCTTCTCACCTGGCAGTAGGCAGGGTTACAAACTCCTCCACCGGAGTGTCAATTGTTTATTCATGCTTTTTTTACCAGTGGAAGCAAACTTTCCAAACTTTTGTATTCTAGGGTGTTTATTTGTCCATTTGAACACTACTGTGTAGCTCAGATATCACAGTTTGACAATTTTTTAAACTGAAGCTCCACAATGTTAGCCTGTGGCTTTAAAATGGGGATCCAATGGAGGGATTTCCACCTGAGAGCGATGAGCTGCTTCCTGGATGCTAATATGCTTGCCACACAAATATAGTATTAACCCGTTGCCTCCGAGATTCTGAAAATCTCATAGAGTTAACACAGGATAGATCCGGTTCCCGTAGCCAACGGGTTAACATCTCCACTTACTTGGAGCACATTCCTCACTGTGTGTGCAAGGTACTTGAGTAAAGCATGGAGCAGATCTAGCAGTCCCGTGATCAGAAGATTCAATGCCTTGGAATCTGTCTTAGTCTCGTCTGAAGCAAAATACATCCTTTGGACATCCTCAAATAGAATGCTGATATGATCTTGAACACCTTTAATTAAAAAAAGAAGAAAGACTAATGTTCTTCAAGATTTATTTTACACCTTGAAATATCATATATTCAGTATGATACTGTTGATATGTACGCAAATTCCTTACGTGTTTTCAAGAAAGCAAAATGAGCAAAACCAAAATTGTAGGATACTAAATATCTTTGGTCTGAAAAGTAATGACATGGAATAGAAACTGCAATTTTTTATTATGTAGCAGCGACATATCCCTAACAAACAATTTAAATGCTTATCACCATATTCCTATAACTTTTGGATATATCTCAATGTCCTCCAAAATATTAAAGAGAAGTTTCCCTGGAGACGTATCTAGATTCAGTGAATGCAGAGCATTTTTATAAAGTATTATTATCTGGCTCATATATACAATTGACAGAAAGTTTGGAGATATTATTTGTCATTGTGATTTGTGATCAGCAATATAGTAAAAAGTGTCATGAAAACTTTTAAAGATTGTCCTGCTATGTTTATATTCTCATGAGCCAGGACTGCTTAAATACTAGAAGGTGAAATAATATGTCAACATATTCTGAACCCCTCCTTCGGGACACTGTCGATTTCAAAATGATGGTTTCAATTCCACGTTGAACTGAAACTTCACTTCGACAGTTTTTAACTGGAAATATCACTGAAGGTGATTAATACCCACACCCCATCAAGACAGCCTAATGTGCTGTTACAATGGCAACATCGTATCCCAACATATTCAAAAACTGTGTCTTGCACAACTTCATCATTGCTAAAAAAATGAGCAAATAGTTTCATCTGCAATATTTTCCCCTGATTTAACACCACAATACGCCATTACCATGGTAATACAATTTCTGACACATTCACAAAAAATGTGTTATGCATATCTTCACCCTAAGACTAATGTCTGTACCAAATTTTTTGAATACTGCTTGAGACATGAAGAAGAATTAAGTTTGATTCATGAAATTTTCCCTAGATTTATTGCCATAATCACGCCATTCCCATGGTAACACAGTTTCTGGCATATCAAAAAAAAATGTCTGGCATATTTTCATCCTAAGACCAATGTGTATGTCGATTTAATGATCAGTGGTCAAAAACTGAGAACATAGTTTGATCTGCAAGATTTGCAAGAGATCTACTGTGTACCCGCCTGACCACACTCAATTCCTATCTACCTCCTTCAAAGTTCATTTTGACAGTTGTCTGGCAGAAGGGCCCTGGCATATGTTCCAAGCAGAAGGGCCTTAATGGTGAATTTTCTCTAATTTGAGATATATTGCCTATAATAAGGCATATTCATAATGAAGGCAGTTTCAGGTAGATTATATGCTAGTACAGGAAAGGTACTGACCTTGATCATACAGGCCCTGTACATCTGTGTCCGAGTCCGTCACAAGACAATTGAGTATGGAGATGATGTAACGGATTGTGCTACACGAGGGACTATTGCGATGGTCTATCAGCACTTGAAACAGAACGGGCACCAATTCTAGTTCTTCAATTTTCCTGTGTACATGCAAATGAATAAGTAATTACTTATTTATTATGTGAATTATTCATATCAAAAGTAAGCAAAAATATTTAATAAACTTGTTGAATGAAAATTCTACTATAAAACAGTATAAATTTCTTTGAAATTGAGTCAACAAATTGAAGAATTCAAGATATTATGAGATGCATAGGTTAACCAAAGTAATTCTATAGAACTTTCTTACTAGAAGCCCTCACCAGAGAAATAAACAAAAAAAATGTACTTTCTTCTCCCCATGAGTGATTCACTTTTTTATCCAAAATGATCGCAAGTTTTTCTTCATGGGAGTTGGTGTGTGTGAGAGAGTGAGGGGAAGAGAGTTTTTTTAAGAAGAGGTATTTACGGCCTTCATTGTTTTTGGCACATCACAAAAAGCAGTTTGACAAATGCTTCGTGTTGTTGTCCTTGTTCTTGTTCTCCTTGTAACCATCTGATAACCAGACTATTACTTTGGTAATTGATTGTGCCGAGCAGAGATGTGATGAAATTCAAATTTCTCACTTATACATCTGACACTTATCCAATCACAACCCACAAAAATCACTGCAAGCATAAAAAATACCAACACAGTAATATTGGCCTGAATTTTTATCCTGTAAAAGGATATGGAAAACATTACTTCAAAAATATATAACAACATCACTGAGAAATATCAATATTTCAAAAGTTACGGCTGACTGAAATGTAAACATCAGCTCAAAAATTCACACAAAGCAGAGACATAGGAAATTGCATGGCAGTTGGGGTGTTTCTGCACAGTGGTATATCAGAGAGGAATTCAGAGCTTCCAACCTCTGCTGACCAAAACACATATTGATGCTCAGTAAAAATCATATTTTGAAGGCAAAAAAATGTTTTGGTATGAAATAGGTAAATTACACATATTAAGCATGGCTATCAAATTTAAGAGAAACAATGTTTTGCATTATAAAATCAAATTTTCTTTCTTTTGATGATAAAAAACTAAATATTTTAAAAAATTCTAGTTGGTAGCTCTGGACATTCAACTTTGTTGGGTTACAATGTGGGAAGAACTGTACATTTCCATGGAATCTTCTGCAGAATCTGGTAAACGTGACAGCTCCACTGATACTGGACAGATTAAGTTCATGAAAAGATACTTGGGTGTATGCAAGGGGGGGGGGGTCGGTAGCAGGGTTGTAGCCAGACTTTTCTGAGTGGTGGAAATTTTGCTGCTGCCCAGACCATGCGAGCAGAGCGCAGCGACTTCGTGATGCGGTAGTAGATGGCTGATTATGATCAATTCGCTGCTAAGCAAGTGATATCGTACGTTTTAACAGAATAAGAAGTCATAAGGTAGTATTCAAGACCATTATCTGAGCCTGATGATGTTAGTTTACTTTAAAATATTCTCATTTTTTAAGCAAAAAATCATTGGTAATGAAAAATAGTGCTGCGCGGGAGACTGGTCTTTCGCCCGGAGTGCCGGGCGGAAACTGGGTAGAGGGCGGCCCCGCCTGGTGTCGCCGGCGTAGCGACAACCCTGGTCGGTAGGGTCGTACAATCCCATAAAAATTCAAAAGGTCCACATTTGTTCAAAGACATTTATTTTTGAGGGCCTTTTCACAATGACATAAATGAAAAACTACTGATCATGTACATTTTATTGGTGATCCGCGTAAACGTGGATCACCATAGATGTTGTACGAAATTTTTTTTCTTTCTATGTTTGTTTCTTTATTTATGTTTCTTTCTGGTCACTTTTTGTTCAGACGATAACTCAAGAACGATAGCGTTAATAATCATGTAACTTGGCATAGTTATGACTCATGTTAATACCTCGGCATGGTAACCCGGTCAATGTGATAGAGCACCTATGACGTCATTTATGACGTCATTTGTAAAAAAGCTAGACTTAACCTACATTTGCGATATCTCGAGCCGGCGGTCGAATAAAATAACCAAACTTGGCAAGGGTCAAGTTCAGGTCATGGGTCATCTTTTGGTCCAAACCAATGTGCCAAGCGACGCGTTCGCTCACATGCGTGTACGGCGCGTCAAAAAATAAAAATGCTCCAAATGACTTCTTATTAACGGTACCATATGTTTCAGGTCATTTGGAGCATTTTAGTGCGGGCGCGTACGCGCGCGTTTTTTCGCGCGCACCCCTTTTCGCGCGCACCCCTTTCCCGACCGAATATCGTCGTTTTTTCGATGGATTTGGATTTCTGATTGAATTCTCCATCAATTAGAGCCCTTTCCCGACAACTAGGACCCAAAATATCGTTTACAGGTCAAAAAACGTAAATGCGCACGCATTACACACGTAGTGAATAATGGACATTCTTAATTCACACATAACTCTCTAGAATTAACGGTGACCCCTACTTTTTATTGCTTATTCTGATAGACTATGATGCGCAGATAGCATTTCAGGCATCGCTTTCTATGCCAAAGTGTTGTGACGTCATCTATGACATCAAAGAAAACTCGTATTTTGGGCATATCTCATGACTGGAGTCGAGTAACATCACCAAACCTGGTACACAGTAACTTCAGGTCAAAGGTCATCATGCGTACTTATCACATGCGTGCGGGCGTCACGACGAACGCGTACGCGTACGTTTAAGTATTAAGTCTTAAATCAGTCATTTTCTCGAGAATAAATGATGACCCCTACCTTGTATTGCTCATTCTGATAGCCTATGAACCGTAGACAACAGTTCAGACATCACTTTACATGCAGAATACTTCTGACGTCATCTGCGACGTCGCAAACAAAATCGTATTTCGCGCATATCTCATGACTGGAATCGAGTAAGATAATCAAAGTTGGTACACAGTAACTTCAGGTCAAAGGTCATCACTGGTCCAAATCATAACCATTCACGTGTCGCGACGAACGCGTACGCGCACATCGAATTTTGAATTGATGTTTGATGAAGAATGTAAGGTGATGAGGGACATATTTCAGCAAGCAATCATACTTGATATAGATTGTTTGCCCCATTTTTTTTTAGATTAAATGAACAGAGCGTTTACGCGGATCACCAATTCGTCTTAGTGACGAATTAAAATCTAGTTACATCTTGCTGTTATTTCATTGTGGAAACATCCAAAAAATTCTGATCACGCAAAAAAAAAATCCTGGATACACCAGTGCCAAAACAATTTGCTCACCTTATAAACGAGGGACTGGTTTCAATCAGAGCCAACATCAGCTTGAGTCCATAGAGGGGGAGGGGGTCGGCATCTAGCAGCAGCTGCTGGAAGTGGGGCAGGGTCTGGGCCGTGATGTCGGCCAGGAGCTGGGGGTCAGTGATGCTGCCATCCTCCGTCAGGTTGTCGTGGTTCAGGAACAGGCACATGATCTCCGAGAACAGACGGACGCAGAACATGCGAGTCTCGTCTGTGGAAAAAGAAGAGGAGTTTTTTTTTTGTTTCTTGTTGAATACAATAACTACGAAACATACTTTGAGGGTTTTTCCTAGTTGTGTGTGTGTGGGACATAAGTATCACACTTCACATTAACCCTTATAAAAAAATACCACACAGGGGCAAAAATATCATGGTAGTTTTGCCAAAAACCATGGTTTTACCATGAAATTTATGGTTATACCATGGTAAAACCATCATGGTAATCATAGAAATACCATGGTGTTTTTTTTTGTAGGGCAGACTGGGACTTTCTGATAAGCAGGGACGGTTTGCGATTTCCTACCTAGTGCAGACAATTGCAAGCAATCGTATGAGGAACGTCATCATTTTTTTAATTACTGTACACAAAATTATCGCTAGTTGCAAGTAACAAAATCACACACAAAATTTTACACATGAGGGCAAAACCAGGTGGAATAGAGCGTCCTCAATTGGTGGTCGAATATCATGTGTTTACGTCCTCAGTTGCATGTCTGTAATTAATCAAAAATTACAACCCCTTATGGGAGGGATTACAAGTACTTGTATGTGTGTGTGTGTGTGTAGGTGAGTATGTGTGTGTGTGTGTGTGTGTGTGTGTGTGTGTGTGTGTGTGTAGGTGAGTGTGTGTGTAGTGTGTGTGTGTGTGTGTGTGTGTGTGTGTGTGTGTGTGTGTGTGTGTGTGTGTGTGTGTGTGTGTGTGTGTGTGTGTGTGTGTGTGTGTGTGTGTGTGTGTGTGTGTGTGTGTGTGTGTGTGTGTGTGTGTGTGTGTGTGTGTGTGTGTGTGTGCGTGTGTATGTGTGTGTGCATATGGGAGTGAGTGTGTGTGCATTCTTACGCAGCTATGTTTGTGGAGGTGTTTTTTCATTGTGGGGCATAAATCAGGTACCCCACATCGAAATACCCCTCCTCTGGCACACACTCGCCTAAAACATTCATATAATAGTCTCCAGAATCCACTCACCGTTCCTGCTGGCGACGAGTGATGCTAACGGGGTCAGGATACTGCTGATAACCTCCACATGATGGTCCATTAGGATGGCAGGATGCTGAGTGACAGCCTCTAACACGGACAGGATGACGTTGGTGAACTCCACCACTCCTAGCATGCCTTGATGAAGGAAACAAAATGATTGACAAAATTAACATTATCTGTTTATTTCTTGAATCCTTTATGTGCTGATGGCATACCAGCTTGCCAACTTGTAACAACGAAGGAGTAGTCACGGTGCAAGGCTTGCCAAAAAGACAATCATCTTCATACCTCTTAATTCCAAGCATAAATGTCACTGAAAGGACTACAAATGGTACAGTTTGTGAAATGATGGCACATTGAGTTGAAAGACCTGGTCTCAATTACATTTTACAAGTTTTACAGTTTTACAAATCATGCATTTTGAAAGGTTATATACATAACTACAAAACAATCCAGTTTCTGGCTAACATGCCCGGATTTTAGCCCAGCAACCAAAGTGTGAAACTATTCTTAAAGACAGTGTCCTTCATTTGCATACCACTACAATGTTTGCTTAAATTTGATCCATGGAAAGAAGACAGTGTTCACACTTTGGGGTTTCATAAGTTCAACAATTTCTTTTTTTTTCTTAAAATGATGATTCATTTCAAAATGAGCAGGTTGTTCACCGTCAAGTTAATGTCAAGTCTAGATTCCAGTCGTTAGCTGTAGCTTTCACCCACTGATTGCTGAATCTGGGAGGGTCAAACTATTTCAGACACTGTTGGGCGCTGGTTTAAACAGCAACTATTCAGTTCACATGAAATGATACACAAAGAACATCTGGCAGTCAGACTAGTTAAATAGGCATGACAAATTTAAATTCTAAATGAGGCTCATTCTTTTATATGCCCAGGTCCTTCTTTCGTCCTTTCTTGTGCACTAACTTTAACCCATTGAAGATTTTTTATTTTGCTGAAACACACATTTTCCATAGATCTCGAGACAAGATATCTCATGTGAAGTCTTCAATGGGTTAATATCCTTAACTAAAGCAACTTATAATGTTTGATCATATCGCTTACCAACGGCTGGTTCAATGTTGGTTTCTCCGCTGTCCATGGACTTAACATGCATCAACAGACTTCCGATTTCTGTCAGGAATCTCTCTCCAATGATACGAGGCCTAAACACCTGCTCTCCATCAAACACATGAATGAAACAAAGAGTTTTCTTGGTAATTGTCCTAGAAGTGAGGAATCCTCTTAAGATTAATGATTACATTAAGCCAGACTTGAGCATTGACTTCCATGGTAATATGGTTAATTTCTGAATCTGGTTTGCATGTGAATGATGTGCATTTGGAAACTCCACATTCTAGACAGAATGCATGAAAATGTGACATCTAAACAAAGGCCAAGATTTTTCAGCATCTACATGTATCACAACATTAGACAGTGAGTCAACGAAACCCGGATTCCATTCCCAAATCTCTCTCCCTAAAAAAAAGATATCATGAATTTGATATTCAGGGAATTATATCACAATTATTTTAAATTATGTGTTTCATTGATCATTCATATATGGTCATGGAATACTGCTCAGCAATCAATTTTGTGAAATACGTCAAATTTGTGAGGGCCATGTTTTGAGTTTGCAGTGTGACTGCTTGCTTTGTTTTGAATTGTCTGGCCAGTTCCATCATGCAGCCCACACTGTACACCTTTGCAGTCAAAGAATAGTACTGATGCTTACATTACGTTTTAGTCTGTATTTTACAGTGAAGGGACACATGTATGTCAATTTTAGGAGCTGCAAACTATAACAAAAAGACAAGTGAAATATACTCTCAACTCATGAATGTTTTGTTGAGGAAATTGAATCTGATATTTTATTTTAATCAAAAAATTAGTGGTAATTTTACCTGACTGGTAATAAGATGCAATGCGAGGGACACTAGCGGTAGGCTGTTCTTCAGCTGCTTGGCCTGGATGGTGGAGGGATGTTTGCGGCCAGACACGGCAGCGAGACTACTCTCAGCATCACCTAAAAAATGTCCAAGAAAAATCACCAAAAAATATTGTTAGGATATTTATTTGGCAGCCTACCTTAAACAGGTGGTCTTTGTTAACCCTTTATTCATCACATTTTGCAGGTAAAATTGGGGTTCAATTCATGTTTCTTAATTCAATTTGCATTTTTTTTTTCAAAATAGAAACACTACTTTTCTACAATGTTTTTTTTTTTCAAATTTAATTCATACTTCTAAGGCAGCATAGAAAATCTGTAAATTTACAAATATTGAAGTGTTATGCTTTCTTAGGCTTTGAATCAAGTATATCTTGCAGAAAAGTTATCATTACACAATGAAACTTAGCATAAATATAAAAATGGATGAAAGTTAAAGCGTGCCAAATATCAGTCCGATCAGAAGTTTTTCATAGAAAATTAAATGAAGTTTTAAATCCCTCATTTTGGTCACGCGCAAAGCGTAAGAAATCATTACTCTTGACAGCATGCTTGAACAATCACTACCTGTTATACTAGTTTTTTTTCAGGCTGATAATATGTGACTGGATCCAATAACACCAGGCACTTGTAGGCGGACATCAAAATTCAGTTACTGCAGTATTGGATAGAACAATTTACAAGCTACATTTTGTAACATAATTCACAACAATTCAACAGTTATCAGGAAAGTGCTTACAATTTCAGTTTTTGATTTTGAACATTCTTTAATAGGTGTTTTATTCCTTTAAAGCCAGTTTCTGTAAAATATGAATTGCCAACAAATGCCAGGTTTTGCTAGATTGGGTCACATATCTGGAGTAACAATACAGACTTTGGAAGCACTATGTAAGTCGGTTTGCTTTGTATATATAATAAATTATACACCATTTCGAAGCTAAGATTATGTATGTTACAACCATATAACACAAACAAGATATCAATTTCTATGACTTATTGTTTATTTTGTGGTGACAGGTAACATCGTCGGTTGTCCGGCAGAAGGGCCCTAGCAAATGTTCCCAGCAGAAGGGCCTAATTTACTCTAACTTGGAAACCATTGGCTCTTTTCACATGAAATCAAAGTAGCATGATATTTCTAGACCTTTCTGTCAGTCTGTTATGTGCAAATATCAGATAAGGCAATATTTCTACAATTAGAGAATATTTACTGTAAATGCCCTTCTACCGGGAACATATGCTAGGACCATTCTGCCGGACAACCGACAACATATCATCTCCAAATACCAGCATCCACACTCACCCAGTATCTGAGGTAACAGGTTTACCAGGTGGTCTGACAGGGTGGTCAAACACTGGTCCATGTACTTCCACTGGGCCTGGCTGTCCCCCTTGTTACCCCTCGAAATCTGCTGCCGACTATCCCGCTCCATGAAAGTGATGAGTCTGTCAGAAAAGAGAAATTAAAGGCAAATAGTCCGATTGGAAAAAGTCCTTACTTTGGGATAAAACTACTCTACAATCAAGCACACAATTTGAGGCTTATGCAGTCTAAATTTCATGGTCATACGTTTATTACTTTTGAAACAATCACCATCGGTACTCATTGAGACACGAGAATCTGTTGTGGAACTTTGTATGGGATGAATTTCTATCAGGGCACCAAAATAATTCAATACTGGTAAATGAATGCTTGTTTCCCCACAAGAAAGCGAATTCAAGACAAATCCTTCTAGCCAGGAGATGTATACATTGGTATTTGTGTTAACCTATTTGGTTCTTGAGGCATTTTTACTTCTCCCAATCATCTTCATATCAAGCATCTTGGATTGTGCTGAGTTAACAATTGTTAACCGTTAAAGACAAGGGCTAACATTGTGGATCTTTAATTTTGAAAAAAACGACAAACTGTGATATCTGAGCTACATAGTAGTGCTGAAATGAACAAATAAGCCCCCTACAATGCAAAATTTATGCTGCCAATGGCAAGATATGCAAGAATGAACATCACCCATAAACTTCCACTGTGGTAGAGTATATAATAGCCTAGATCTAAACACAGTATAAAGTCTATTGGAGGAAACTGGCATGGTGAATCCAGTCACCCTGAATACTCGTAGATTTTTACTGTTTTAAAG
>JZLH01S0019458.1:0-13436 GCA_001188425.1 Eucidaris tribuloides | reverse complement strand
GCAGGATATGTCCTCAAGGGAATTGCCTTAGGGGAGTTGTCCTCATGGCGAGTTGTCCTCAGGAGACTTGTCTTCAGGAGTTGTCCTGCTTTTGCCTTATATAATTCATGAGTGCCCTTACCCCTTCTCTCATGCACCTAGCCAGCATGGTGTAGGTCACAGCCGGTACCGTGGTGGGGTCAGCAGATTCGTCCTGATCATGGGTGGCAGCCAGGAAGAGCAACTCCCCAATAGCAGGTACCACGCTCTGCTTCAACTTGGAGTTACGGTTGTTGTCTCTCAGTACTTCTGTCAGGACGGTTATGACCTGCAGCGATCGCAATCAAATCATGGAGTTTTTATTATCGTTACACTATTATTATTAATTGATTTAAATTGACTAAACCGGATTTAAAACCTGGATTACTACTACTACTACTACTATTAATCAATTATTAATTGTTTTTATTCCATTCATTAATTCACATTTTTATTCATTTCTTAATTCATTTACTTGTTTATCTATCCATACATTTTTTTCATTTAAATATTTGATTGATTTATCCATCTTATTTATTCATTCATTTGATCATTCATTCATTCGATCATTCATTCATTCATTCATTCATTCATTCAATTATTCCCTTATTTGTTTATTCTTGTATATATTGAATCTATTTATTCATTTATGTATTTGTTTGTTTGATTATTTACCTTTACATGTCGTTATTCATTTATTTATTCAACCAATTATCATTCCTTCATTCCTTCATTACTTGAGTTAGTAATTGATTGACTGATTGATTGATGAATGATTAATTGATTTATCCAGATACATTTATTCATTCATTCACTTGCTTGACTTATTTCATTCATATATCTGTTTATTTATTTCAGTTTTTGTTACCAAGAGAGGCCCTGTCAGTGTATCAAGAAGTGTCCTACCAGTTGACTCTGGGAACACTACACAGAACACTACAGATTACATATAAAATTGTAATACAAAATATACAAAGCAACCCATAATCACATAAACCCTAAGAATAAATTAAGATTTAGAGGACAAAACATACAAAAAAAATTAGATTGTGTATTACAGAATATAATTTACTTCATTGACCAATCTGTCTTCAAGACCACCTACCAACAAAGACCACACAAAGTGACTTTTAAAAGTGTCCCTCACACAAGTACAGATGTCAAATCAGTTCACATAGTACACTTTTCTCTTGTCATACTGTGCTTGATTATTGCAAAATAACTTTTTTTTTCTCGAAAAGATATTAATTCAAAACGTTTCTTACTACAATAAAATTTGAGAAGATTACTATCTGCACTAGGTGATACAGAAAGACACACAGAAGAAAAAAAAACATTGTTTACTTACTTCAGTCAGAGGAAACTCTTCATGCAATTCATCAAGATTCTGTGACAATAGACCAATCACACGAGCAGATCGACAACGTCTGGGGAAAGAGGGAGAGAGAAATATGAAAAAGGCTAACTCGTTTGTTTTTGCTGACTGACAATTCATAACTGCTTTAGTTACTTTTTAAGCCTATTTCTACTATGGTCTGGCTGGATACAAATATAATTTTTCAGGTGTTGCTCAATTTTGATCCAGCTATTTACAAGAAAGATACATAAAACACTTAACATTTGAAATACAAACGTGTTATGGTTGCATTTGTTTGTGTATTTGTGATGTTGTTGTTATTTGTTTGCTTGTCTTCAGATAGATGATGAACTAGTTGTATTATCATTCTGGGGGTAAAGGCACTTGCTTAAATTGTGTGACTTGTGGTAATCTGCATTCTAGATGCCAGTTCTACCCACCATTGGCTGATCTCAAGCAAATCTCTGCCCTAGTATCAAGTATAGGGTATTATCTCATAGTGCCAAATTAATAATGGTAATGTCTTATTTACCCAGGGTAGCCACTTCAGTCAAATAGACTACTCTACCAGCAGGCTCTGCATAACATAAATGTTATTATTATCCTTCTCTGTTCTAGAATACCGAGCGCCTAGCTAGAAGGCAGTAGGTACCATTTTTAAAAGTCTTAGTATGATCCGGCCGGGGATCGAACCCGCCACCTTCCGTTTCTGAGGCGGACACTTTAACCATTCGGCCATCACGCCGGTCTCATCCCACGTATTATGTGATTTTGGTTAACCATATGAGTACCAAATTATATAGGCCATCAAGTTACAACCACACACAATTTACCTGATGTAATGAGCAAATAAAGAAAAATAAATGAGAAAGATTGTGTGTCACTTTCAACAGCCACATGGTACTTACATTTCAAGGGGTTGGGTTGGTTTCAAGCACTGCACCAAGCAGGGAATCTACAATGAAGGATACATGATAATAATGTAACAATAAAACTGAAAATCAAATAGCATGAATCTCTAGAAACATTATTTTTAATATGGGTAATAGGTGATTCCTTTAAAGGCCCTGTCACACTTCGCCATCTAACGATTCCGTCTGCCTCCGTCTAATATATTTACCTCAGACAGTGTCAGACGGTGGCAGATGTCCATGAACGGTGTATAGGAAAGCATGAGTAACGTCTAAATATGTCTGAGAAACGTCTGCTAGGTATAAGTAACATCTTCATTCAGCCCAGCTTTACGAAACATCGATCGCATTAATAAAGTCTGCGTAAGTATGAGTAACAAACGAAATGGCTAAAAAACAGCTGTTCACGGGAACTTCACGCTCATATTTCAATATGTGAATGTTTCTTAGATGATATTCAGCTGTTTTCTTGTCTGTTCCACCTTTCCATAGACATATTGTGCGCTCCATGGCTGGAGTCGGACAAGCTGTCCACCTGCCAAACAGCAATAAAGTCTACACTGGTAAGATTTTGCCCGAGTTACAATGAAAAAGGCAAAAAATCGCCAGAGTAATATATGAGAACCATCAACCGCAATCGGATGCTGGTCGTTTCAAACTTTGAACATGTTGAAAGTTTAAAACGGATAATGCCATATGTCACCGTCTAGATACGTCTGCAAAACAGCTGAAAAACAAATTCAAAAGTCCAACAAATGTCCAATAAACGTACACATTCATTTTTCAGATGGAATCGTTACACAACACAGAACAGCATAGTGCCATCTGTCAACGGCTAGATACATCTGTAAAACAGCTGAAAACGAATTTAACAGTTCAATAAATGTCAAATAAATGTACGCATTTGTTTTTCAGATGGAATCATTAAGACGGCGCAGTGTGACAGCAGCTTAATACTTTAGCACCTGACTGATGAACTGAGCATGTCAAAGACTGTAGGAGTTTAATTCTTAACTGGACCCATCCCATATCTTTACAAGCATATGGACACAAATGATTTTTTCCAAGGTCTAAGCCACATGTTCTGAAAAATATCAAGTTAAGAAAGTTGATTAGGTTTTTTGAAATTTTGAAATTTTTAATTGAATGTTTTTAAAATGTAACACGGGGTAAAAAATATGAGGAAACAGAAATCAAAATGATAAAATACAGTACTTAAAAAAATTAAGAACTCAATTTTGTTTTTGATTTCAAGAAACAGAATTTTATTTTTGAAAAGAGCAAACTTGAGTCTTTACAGTTCACGCCAATATCAAACATTGAAATTGAGGACATCAACAATACCTACCATTTTTGACCCACCAACAGCTTTCGCTATCGTCCTGTTACCGCAGACAGTGCCAATGTAATTGAGGAGCTGCAGCTTGGTTCTCTGGGTTCCCGCCGACTTGTCGCTGCTCTTGCTGCCCAACGACTCGCTCACGTTTCCGAAGAAGTGCTGCAGCGCAGTGTCGTTCATCTTTAGCAGCTTATCCACGTGGTGTACGGTGAGGCCGAGGCTCCGGGCGTCAAACTTGAGGGAGGCTGGTTTCTGGATCTATAAATGGAAATGTCCAAAATACAAATGACATGCCAAATCACCAAAAACGAAAACAAAACTTGAGCCCCAAAATTAATTTATAGAGTACTTGGCTTGTCTATATCTTCAGATGAGGATAAATTTCTCACATTCAATGCTCAAAAACTGATGAGTAAACTTGTATTTTTAATTTTAGAATTTCTTTACTTCTCACCATACTACCGTACAATATTGCACTGAGAGAACATAGCTATATAAACTTCAAAAATATCTTTGCATAAGAGTTTTCTTTCTTGTCAATATTGAATGCTGAATTGAAGGCAGGGCATCTCTTTTGCATGCCTAAAAGTTAACATTGTGTAAATACACTGGTGTGTACCTTTATCAAAGTATAGGAGCTAAATTAAACTCAATTTGGTTGGAATTATAGAGACTGTTAGATTTTGCATTGAATTAAAGTATCACTGACAGACACATAAACTCTGTTACTCTACTAGTCTTTTTTCAGACCCTTACAGTGCATGGGTGTTCACCAGGTATTTATAATTTACAATTGTTTACCATATGCATTCATGACTATGATAAATTTTCTGCATAAGTCTCATGCAGAATATTATTCATAGACCAACACATGAATACTGAAATAATACTTCTGAACTGACTCAGTTCATTGTGCTTCACACGGAGACTAACCATGAAGCTATAATGGTCTAACTGGCAATTGCTGTTTGCTGCATGTTTCAGATTTCATGTAATTACTGATCTTCAGATTTCGCTGACACGTCCTTCATAAATAGCCTACGGGCAGGAGTGATGTTTTGTAGTGCTGCTGGAGAGGTACAAAAAAGAGATTCCCTGCTTTTATTGAGCATTATTTTTTCCTCCTAATTTCAGAATTTCAGTACTTCTTACCTTGGGATTATCAACAATCGGTGACACTGTCAGATCCCACTGAGTAAATATAGTGACATCGACATCAAGACTATCTTCATGGGAGATTTTTCTTTCTTGTTGATACCGGGACCTACTTTTCAAAGCACTGCCTCCGTTGATCCCACCACCACTGCCACCATCACTCTTTTTCCTTTTCGAAGTCTTCTTCTTCGTAGGTGGTGCTTCCACTGGCTCTTCAGGAGGCACAGCTGGTGATGTTCTTGGACGGGAGCTAAAATTTAAAGACACAATTTAACAATGACCACAGTTTAAAAAATGTGAGTTTCATAATCTTCCATGCTCTAAGTGTCTGTGGTAACGTCTCAAAATGAAGCCCTGAAAAAAAAAACCTACTTCAAAATGATCATTTAGTGCTTTAAAAAAGTGAAAATCTATGAATATTCAGGTTGACTGGATTCACCATGCCCATTTCCTCCCATAGACTTACTGTATGTAGATCCAGGCCACTTTATACTCCACCACAGTGGAAATTCATGGGTGACGTTCATTTATGCATATCTTGCCAGTGGCAGCATAACTTTCCAAACTTTGTATTCAAGGGTGTTCATTGGTCTATTCAAGCACTACTACGTAGCTCGGATAACACAGCTTGACAATTTTTAAATTGAAGTTCCACAATGTTAGCCTATGTCTTTAAACTGGTTCTGAAATATGTGGGGAAAATAGCCAAATCATATCTCAGTGCAACTGCAGCTCTTCTATTGGTAGAATCAACCAGCTGTGACTCGCTGCACCTAGTTCTGCCATTGTGCACACATATTTATGAACCAGAGTGATGTCCATTTTGGCAGTCTATTGGTATACAAATAACAGTAATCACATTGATTCACAATAATGCAACTTGAAAGTGTCTAAATAAATGTTTCTAATGCTTATTTCACACTAAATCAAACACATACCCCCAACTATGTACAATCAAACTGGTCATAGCAGCCATGTCTCTGCAGCAGCCAACCTGTCTATAGTAGCCACTATGATTCCCTGAAGACAAATCAATTGTTAAAGAACCTGTCTAAAGCAGCCACCTGTCTGTAACAGCCAATTTTTTTTGTTTCCCTTGAGTGGCCACTATAGACAGGTTTCACTGTATCAATTCCGCTGTACCTCAGTAAGAATTGTGGTTCCTTTTTGGTAGTATCTGGAGAACTTCGAGGTCTCGACTCT
Source organism: Eucidaris tribuloides (assembly GCA_001188425.1). Classification (NCBI taxonomy): domain Eukaryota; kingdom Metazoa; phylum Echinodermata; class Echinoidea; order Cidaroida; family Cidaridae; genus Eucidaris; species Eucidaris tribuloides. The sequence goes on along the minus strand of JZLH01S0019458.1, from coordinate 7,453 downwards.
GGTCTGTTGGAATGGAGGGATGCCTTCATCAAGTGTTCTGCTTTCAGAGATGACACCGGTCTTCCATCAGACGAAAGAGTAACAAGGGTCAAATTCTGCAAGAAATATACTGTTATGAAATTACTATCACATGAATGAAAGAGATTATTCAGAGTGATGAAAGGTGATGCAATAAATTTTTCATATGACACCTTCTGTATATTTAAAATTGCAAACTGCTGATCAATAATTTCTCTCAAACATGTCAGAAAGATTTATTTCAATGTTCATTGTGTCACTACCGACAACCACGAATGTAGTGGTAGTAGTGTTGCTGCACTGAAAGCGGTAGATTTCAGGTTCAATTCCCACAGGTTCCCTTTTCCTGACATGCTCGTTTAAGCAGTTTATGATCTTCAATATACAGCGGGTGTCATATGAAAAATCTACAAAATTATTATTGATAAAATTCACACAGAATGAAGAAATATATAAAAATTACCACAGGTGATATTTGTTTTGCACAAAGGTGATTAGTGTCATTCCCAAGTTACTAGCCACATATCATGGAGGTATACAGTCCATTGTGCTCATGATACATGTACTTCTAATCTACAAATGGTCCTTAGCCTCAAAATATTCAAAACTTCACCGGGTTGGTGGGGAATGGGGTGGGGTGGGGCAGGGGGATGGGTGAGATCAGTGATCTGAGAATAGAAATCTACCCAGTACTACTATGATTTACAATTGTACAACAAAGTATAAACATATTCAAATTCCCAGACTTAATTACAATTTTGTGTACTTTTGTACTTGAATCACTTAACTCTTACTGTGCTGAAGTCACAGATCTGAACCAAATAATGCACATTTAGTCCATAGAGGTTTAAATCCTATGGTGTGTAACAGTTGATGAAAAATTAACGTAAAAGCAACAAACTCTCACGAGTTAGGCATTATATGCAAGATATGTACAAATTTGATAATTGTGTTATATTTTTCCTGTCACAATAATAAGGGTGGTAAAAAACTTGTGAAAATCAAGGGCAAGGGGGTAACTATGTTTTGTTTATGACATCTATCTGGTTGAGTTTAAAGACACTATATAGGCCTAGCATTGTGGAAGACCTGTTTAAAAAATTGTCAAACTTTGCTTTCTCACAAATCTGACAGTGTTTGAATGAACAGATAAACACCCTATAACACAAAAATTCAGGCAGTTATGCTGTCAGCCTGTCTCTTGTAAAATATGTACAGATTAAAATTGGCACATGAATTATTCTTGAACGATAAAAATTCTGCAACAGGTCTATGGAGGGAAACTGGAATGGTCTCTCAATGATTTTTACTTTTTTTAAAGCACTTAATGATTATTTTGAACTGTAATATTTTCAGGGATTCATTTTTAGACCTTATCAAAGACACTAGTAGCATGGGGAATCATGTATCTCACATTTTTTAAATAGAAATATTGTTATACGATGCCTTTAATAAAAAAAATATTATTAGAAAATGAAAAAAAAAGAAAAAAGAAATAATGACTTACCCTCATTTGGTCAGGAGTCTTTGTAGACAGACTAGTGGCAGAGACACGAATCCCATCATCCTTTGCGTTTAGCGACTGATTGTGGCCGTCATCAACTTGTAACTGTCCTTGCCAGAACGGATGGGCTACGAGGTCATGCCAGGTGGCTCTAAAAATTATTTTAAAAAAGGACATTAGAAACAACTTCTGTTATGTCTGGGTGTGAGGGGCAGAAGTTAACCATACAGTTACTCATTATATTAGGGGTCTCCAGTATTTTCCATTGTATCTCATGTAAATATTGTATACCAAATGATCTTAAAAATGCTTATTACTTCATGTAACAATAAATTGCAAATATATTAATATACTATTGTAATAAATTGATATTCTAATACAATTTTTTTCATTTGTCAAAACTGTACAAAAGATACAGAAATAAAACAATTCAATTCAGTTTGCAGACATTTACAATTAGGCTCTTTAGCAAATTGATGGTTGTACGATTCCTGCGAAGTTACTGCAAATCAAACCTATTATTACAGGCCCTTCAATCAGTAATTTTCTACATCAGGGGCTGTATTATAAAATCTGTTGTAAAACAACATCCTGTTATAAAACCAAATGTAAAACACTTAACTGTATTATAACATTTGTTGTAATTCATACTTGTTGGAAATGTAATTGTAAACTCAAACTTACAACAAATGCAAATTTCAATCTTATGAAAATATTTACAGTTTTTAGTATTCTGAAATAAAATTTACAACAGAAGCTACAACACTTTTAAAGAATGGCTTTATGCTTGTCTTTGCTATGCAGCGCCGCAAACCAAATAAAACATTTTGAAACAAGAGAGAGTAAAGAATTAATTCATATACCTTTGGGTGGAATCTTTCTTCAGCAGAGACTGGATGAGATGACAGAATTCAGGAGTTGGTTTGGTGGAAAGCCTTGGTCCTGAAATTTTTTTTTTATAACAGAAATGCAAAATATTTTGCATTAGTTCTTTGGCCAGGTAACAAAATACTGCAATTGAGAACAACATAAACTATTTTTCATAACTGGTGCATTAGTACCTTTATTGTGATCTGTAAATTTCTGGGTAGTTGTTTTATCTAACCGTACAAATACTCAATTTATTTCTATGTGACTTGTCACCATGATACCCTGATAAAGTTGCATGTCTTACGAAACATAAACATCTAGAAAGAAAAATAGTTTGGGTGAAAATTATAAATATTCAAACTTTTGCAACATGTGAAGGTCTTACAACTTTTGAATTTTGAGGACATTTCGATTTCATATTTAATATCATAATCATGATATTTGGCCCTTTCCTCATCTTTGGGTTGTGTGACTTTATCAGGGTATCATGGTGACGGGTCACATATTTTCTTTCTTTCTTTACTTATTTGTCGGTCAGCATTTACAAGAGAGTGTGAAAATTGCCCACAATGAGCTATTTTGTACACCTGTAAACAATGCCAGAAATAATAATGACTTAAATAAAAATTGCTAGGGTCAGACCTTTGCAAGAAAACTGAAATCCCTGCAATTTGTAGAGAGGAGGCTTGGTAGTTTACAGACATGATTAGTATGCAGCTATGATTTGAAGTCACATATGTTATTGTATACATACATCACTATTTCCATGATGCATGTAATCAAATTAAAATAGATGCACAATGAATATAAAAGAAGGAAATGTGGTGTTTGAAAGAATCTTACCTTTCACTTTGGGTGTTGGATAGTCTTTTGTCATAATCTGTTCAACCAGTTTTGAAAATTCATCAGCATGGAATGGTGGATGTCCTGTGAATACAAAAGAGCATAATATGAAATGTCTATCAATAACATGATACAAAGAATCACCTCCTTTACTATACAGACACTACTACTGAAAATGTATAGCATACAAGGCCTTATTGTGGAAAATTGACTTGGGATAAACAAATGTATCACAAAACTTAAAGACTGATTCCAGGATTTGCAAGTCCATCACTTCCCTTCATTATCAATTCCAAACAGTAGTTTAGTACTTACAAATGGTGTGTTGAAAGTTTGAGATCCATTCGTCATGAATTTGTTGTTTTATGAGAAAAACTAATAGCGATATGCTATCAGAATATTGTTCTTTCCGCAAGTTTAAATTTTGCTCAAATTGTGAATCACGGTTATGTGTATAATTAGCATGACCAGCGGAGCACACTGATTGGTTAAACGGCTAAACTCCGCGCGACCTTCGGCTAACGGCTGATCAGACAAATTTGGAACTAACGGAATGGCCCGTGCATGTTAACGTCACTGTGTAAACTTTGAAGTTTAAATGTCCAGATTTTCACCAAAACTACATATTCTATCCAAAGGTTCTATAACAGGTTTTTATTTATACTAATCTTCACATTGTGAACGATTTGAGCTGATTTGATTCATTTTGCCATTTTCTGGCGTGCAAATCCCGTACTCTGTCTTTTAACAAGATATATATATACGAGGGTCAACAGCCCTCAAATCCCCCCACCACCACCACCAGTAACTGGTGTCATTATGTAATATCCTCATGGAAAGATCCATTTTAGGGAATGTATGGGGAGAGGAGTTATCCTCCTTCAAGTTGAAAATTTTGAGATGTTGATTGTACAGTAATGTATTCCACCATTCTAAAACTTCCTCCTTTTGGGGTGCCTGCATTTTTTTATTCATATTTTCAAAATCATCCTTTTATTTGATATGTTAGCCAGATGGACTAATTCATATTGCCCGCAGGTGTTGCCCATGGTCAACAACTTCAGAACCAGGGGTCCACTTGAATTAATATTTAGTGAATTCCTACCTGTGTACATTTCATACAACAGACAACCTAATGCCCACAGGTCTGATGCCATGCTGTGGGACTGGCCTTGTAGCACCTCTGGAGCCAAATAATGCACATGACCTGGATGTACGATTGGAAATATAAGAAAGATAAACTGTAAAAAAAATTATACAAGAAACATAACTTGATGTAAAATACAACTGAATTTATAGTCTGATAGCAGTTTTTACGAGATAAGTGTTTAAAACAGAATTTGATTATGTTATTGAGGAACTCATTTATACTCCTTTCAGTAATTTGTTCCAGAGCTGTGATCTACCATTCATTATTATTATCATTACTGTTATTGTTGTGGTTGATGTTGTTATCATAATCATCATCATTTTTATTACAATATAACTATTAGGGTAATAGTAGTAGTAGCTTTAGTATCATGTGAAAATTCACAAATTCAACTCAAATTATGGTATGGAAGCAAGGAGGTACAGTCCCCAAGTGCTTACACTCTAACTTTAGACTCCCTATTTTATGCACAACACTAAACTGAAGTGATTATTAAGCAACTGGAAACAATATCTTGTCACAGTTTGCCATTACAAATTACCACTGAATAATTGGTGCACATTATCAAGCAAGCATGTGTAACTTTTAATGAGTTGACCATGAGAACCGGAGTTGCTATGTTCATTTCTATGGAAATTATGCAGTATTAGAGGCAACGGGTTAAAATTCATTACCGAGAGTTTTTCTCCCTTGCTCATCATCGTCTGGCTTTGTCTGCTCCGATGCAGCGAGCTCGGCTTTGGTCATCTCAAACAACTCATCAAGATTTTCGCCCTCTAAACGGGATAGGCTGAAATCATCATATTTCAGAATGCCTGAACTGTCCAATAAAATCTGACAAGACACAGAAGTGAAAAAACATTCATGTCAACTGTTCTTGAACTTCTTGTTACCTAACAGATTTACCTTTGATATGTATATACGATGACATAAATGGCACCCTGGGGTACCAACCAGAAATCCAACATTTTGTTGAATTATTTATTTATTTTTTAGCGCTGTGCCCTGGGTTACAAAACTGTGTAAAAAGTATGTTTGAAGTGTGAAAATAACAACATAGCTTTGTTTTCACCCCACTTTTTGTTCGTTTTTATGTGCAGCCTCTGCATAATAACCAATGATCTCAGTGATTATAACTGAAGAAAATACATTTTTGGACACAAGAGGGAGCTACACAATGTGGTACACCGGGGTACAACGGTATCCCGGGGTAGCACATGGTGCATCATATCACTGTAGCACAGAGGATAAATAGTTTTGTAGCAATCTATGACAATTTTTTAAAGATTTTGGGCCTTTATTCCTTTAACCTTTCACAGAGCCTTTGGAGGCTAAAGAATTTTGCTAACAACTGTTGCCACAAAATCAGAAATGTAATGAAACATCACTAAAACTAGTCAGTCCTATTAAAAGGACAAAGTAACTGGGCAATTCCACAGTCAAGTGTATAAAAATGTGACATGGACTGTAGAATTAGAAATGATCATCACACATTTTTTGTTTCATCAGCTTATGTGGACCATTCAAATATTAGAAGAAAAAAATTAAAAACTAAGAAAGAGGACCTTTGCCTTACAGCATAAGCCTCACAAAAATCTACTTGCACAAATTTTCCATATCATAATCGTCAAAGGACAAAAAAATTATGTCACAAAACTCTTCCATCCATGTTACGAAAGTACTGTAAACAGGAAAGTTGTACAGGCAGATTTTGAAAGTGTACAGTATACTTCACAGTTCAGTATAATTTGGCCGGAGTTACCTCCTTGCAAAAGAGATTCACTAATTTATAATACTCTCAAGGATACTGACTAGTCTTAATTTCTACTTGTACCACCTTTTTTCAAAAATTCCCTTTACCGTGAGTTTGCCTATTAAACTGAAAATTTGGGCTCCCTGGCTCATAGACTCGGTATTTTGCTACATTAAAATGTTTATACTGAAAATAAAAACATCAATATTGGTACTTTCCCATAAGAGTTAGAAAATCTATTGACACCTTGCTTGGTTTGAGATCAGAGAAGAGCATTCCCAATGAGTGGATGTAGTGAAGCCCACGGACAAGATCAAGACCCAACTGACGGATAGACAACTCAGGCAGATGACCATCTTGGGAAAGCATCAGCTCTAGACTTCCACCTGTCAAAAGACAAGAATATCATGATGTCATACAAACAGGTTTCACTACATGTTACCATTATTGTTGTTGTTATTATTATTATCAATTTACCATCAAATAAGTAGGAGTAGTAGTAGTAGTAGTAACAGTAGTAGTTAGTAGTAATAGAAGTAGTAGTAGTAGTTAGTAGTAGTACTGTAGTAGTAATTAGTAGCACTAGTAGTAGTGCTAATTAACCGTTATTCTTATTCTTATTCTTATTCTTATTCTTATTCTTATTCTTATTCTTATTCTTATTCTTATTCTTATTCTTATTCTTATTCTTATTCTTATTCTTATTCTTATTCTTATTCTTATTCTTCTTCTTCTTATTATTATTCATTCTTATTCATTCTTATTCTTATGTTTTAGTTACTATTATTGTTATGTTTAAATTACTTTTATCATTATCATCATCAGCAGCAGCAGCAGCAGCAGTAGTGGCAGTAGCACTTGTGTTGAAACAGTAGAAATTACATGATGAGCAAAAAAAATTACGAGATAAAATTTGTTTTATTTTGACAATTGATAAAAATCCAGTTTCCGACAATCCGACGATGATAAATAAAAAATCATCATGGAAACGTTCAATATCAATGACAGATGAAATAGAAAATTGGTTTGCATTTTTTATGTAACTAAACACTGACAACTACTTGACAATTAGTATTGGATAAGTTGGCTTCTTTAACCCTTTTATTTCCAAAGATTAAACTTTTGTCTTGTGTTTAGTATGAGGCTATCTCTGCCTGGGAGTAGGAGGGTTAAAGAATTTGAAATTATGCTCTGAATATTCCCTAACCCCCCCCCACACACACAACACACACACACACACACACACACACACACACACACACACACACACACACACACACACACACACACACACACACACACAACAACTAACTAA
>JZLH01S0019455.1:30733-43827 GCA_001188425.1 Eucidaris tribuloides | reverse complement strand
AATTAAATGAACAAACAGTGAACAAACAGAAATATGTTTACGTGGATTTGATGAGTATGAGTCCCTATCTTATGCACATGCATAACAAATTTCATATTTAACCCGTTTGAGACTAAGAATGAGATATCTTGGGCTGGGGTCCATGGAAAATGCACATTATATTGAAATCTAATCATCTCCAATGGATTAAAGGCAAATGACAGGCAGGGGAACCCCCCCCCCCCCAAAAAAAAAAGGAAATTTTGCATACAAAACAAATGGGAGGTTGCTCACAATGAATGTCACAATGTAGCCAATTTTCTAGTTAGTCTTTGGCATTTTTTTAAAAATTCATAATATTATTCAGATTTGCCCAATTTTCCCCAAACTTTCACTATGCGTTTCCCTAATTTTTGTTTTTCTATTTAGCTAAATTTGCTATGAGCTTGGAATTCCCTTTTATTATGTCATCAAACATGCCCCCGATAAGTTAACTGATTACAAATACACTTAACCCTAAAAAGACTGGGGCCCCCCCGTACATATACCGCCATAACTTTTTTGCGCATAAAGCGTTCGCGCCGCCATTTCATGACTTTTTTCTCTTGAGTTTTGCGCAACTTTTGATACCAAATTTGTATACCCCCATGCCGCGGTTGCGGAGTTATGTAACATTTTCGTATCACATGTCACGTAAGAAATCGAAATTTGTATTCATTTGTGTGTAAAGTGTATGGTATTTGAATGAATGTTATAGACATTGTTTTCTAACTATATTTTTACTAATTTGCATAAGCATATCTAATAATTCAAGCATGAAACAACACAATTCCATGATAAACAACCTCTTCTTACAGCTGAAAACCTTGAAACAGGAATTTATGGACCACAATAGGCACCAAAATATGAAAAGTTCAATTTTTTGATAAAAATTTGCATATTTGCATAATTGATTATGAATATATTAAAAAATACAATGAATATCAGTATTTTGACTATGTTTTGTTTTAGAGGACATGACAAAGGACGTGAATGCCAAATTTGGTTGCGATCGGACGACCAACAGCCGAGATCTTGGGGGGGGCCCCAAAAGCCCCCCCCCCCCCAGTTTTTCCAGCCTCCAAAAAAGCTCAGTCTTTTTAGGGTTAAAAGGGATTAAAACCAGAAGTTTTATAGTCTAAACACATGAAATATATCTCTCTAACAAAGTTAAAAATGAATTGTTTTCCATTCTTCTCAGCAATTGATTATGGGCTGTAATCACAAACCTGTAAACCAAAATTTAGTGGTATTTTGTTTTGAATGAATTTCACAGTGTAAAAACATATATATTGAAAACATGAAAACCTTTCTGTGATTTTTTAATATGACCCATCACTCTCAGTATTCAAAAGGCTGGAAAAAATATTGCCTATCACTGTTAGTGTTCCAGTTAACTGAAAATAACCATTGTGAACATCAGTTACTGACCACACACAAAAAAACTACATTCAATCAATTATCACTATTTTTAAAATCTTTTTATAAAAAAAGTCCAAAGTTGATACCGATTCAGCCTATTTTTAGTAAACAATCATTTGAACCACACACACACAAAAATAACAGGCCTATATCAAATATTTTTTCTATGGATATATCAAATAACTATCAAAAGATAATACAGGGTTCCCAGTATTTCATAGAAACAAAATTCCCTGATTTTCACTGATATTTCTTTTATGGAAGTTCATTCCAGGATCATCATTTTGACCTCCTTGCTTCATGGATTTCTTTCTCGCCTTGTGTCCATGGTATGGGCATGAGGCAAGAAAGTCAGACCAATGATGAACAAACTCCTGTGATATTTGCCTGATTTGAGGGATTTTTCTCACATTCCCTGACAGGAAAAAGGGAGATTCAATTTCCAGATTTTTCCTGATTTGCGGGTTGGTTGGGAACCTTGTGACACACACTGTACTCACTGCTCCAATGGTAGCTCATCAAAATTTCCGCTGCCAGCAGCCGTAAACGTGAACCTACTGCTTTCTGAGGGAGAAACACTCCTTGGTGTCTGCGAAAAATGAAAATAAAATGATAAAGAAACAAATGCACAAATAATATAGAGAAAGGCAACAAAGGTAAGGTTATGAGAGTTTGTTTTCACAAATCTCTGTTGAAACTACAAAGTTCACATATTATAAATTGGTTCATTTTTGTATGGTAAATTACTTCTTATGTCAGTTTACTTTAAGGCAAACATAATTCAACTACCACCTCAATCTTGTTGACGAAGGAAAATAATACCTCAACTTGAACTTGAACTTTACAAGTCTTGGGTGAATTTAAGATTTATTACTTCTGAAACTTGCAACCACGCTATGAGGGTTCTAATTACATCAAGACTACATTATTGCTCTGTTTTGTTGTTTCGGGGGGGGGGGGGTGTGCGTGCGTGTTTGTGCACGTTTGTAGTCCCTCCTTACCGTAAGTGTGACACGCCACTATCAAACCGGGGATAATCCGAAAATGGGGACCATCCCCACCCCTCAAATGGCTGAAAAACGAATGTAGATGGCACTAAAGCACCTCAGGAATGGCTCAAAATTTGTGTGTACACCTAATGTAACCGGTTACTGGTGAATTGTCATACATGTATGCACTAATGTCCTATAGTACAAAAATTAACTAGCGTAGCTCCTCATTTCTACATTAGTCAAAACCTAGCCACACATTGTATCTTCAAATTGTTTCAAAACATCCTTCAGCTATTCCAAAGTTTTCTAGTGACTGTGATTTTCTACATGTACTAATCACTAAGCAATGCTTCTAATGTGTGTCCCAGAAAAAACAGAACCCTAAAACAAGGCTTATTATGCAGAAGCATTGGGGTGTATGATTGCAAATACATGTTCAAAATAAAATTTGACTTATGCTCTTTCAAATGATACATTGAGCAAACTTATTTATTCATGTGTCACGGAGTACCACAACTTCGAAAATTTAATGTTAAAAAGCATTTGCTACACTCAGTGGATTTGACACTATGCACATCAGAAAAAGAAAGAGATGTCAGATGGACATAATCTTAGTCACAGTGTCAAAGCCAACAAGTGTAGCAAATGGTTTTTGACATTGAATTTTCAAAGTCTAGGTACTTACAGGATTTCATATATAAGTGTGCTTAATGTATCATTTGAACGAGCATAAGTTAAAGTTTATTTTGGACATATGTTTTTAATAATATGCTCCATTACTACCACACAATAAGCCATTGATTTAGGGTTGTTTTTTTTTTTTAGGGGGGGGGGGGTAGTTTTTGGTTTTTATTTTTTTTGGGGGGGGTAGGGGATGCACTGTATAAATCAACCAGCAGAAATTAAGACTTACCACTGCATTGTTCAGCACAGTACAGATCATTTCTTCCCTTCCTCTCATGTACATACTGAAATACTTGAAGCCCTGTAAAGGGAAGGTCAAAAAACTAAAATATTACATGTAATTTTACATTTATTTAATATACATCAATAGTATTTGTAATAACCCTCAAACACAAATGCATTTCAAGTCAGCAAATGAAGACCCACATGTGCAGGATGTTTTACTGTTTAGCATTCAAGCACATGTTCATGTTGCAAATCACAGGGATGAAACAATAAATTTGAACAACAATCTTTAATCCGTTGGCTATGGGAACCGGATGTGCCCAGTGTTAACTCTATGGGATTTTCAGAATCTTGGAGGCAACAGGTTAAAATACAAACGTATGAAATGTTCTTACCTCCATTTGTCATCTTTAAAATCAATAGTCATTTCTATTGAAGAGAATAAGAAAATCATCCTAAAATAACCAAATTCTTCCCATACCCCTACCCTATCCTACCTAATGCAATCTTTGAAATGCATCCATTTCTCTGAAAATAATGTAGGCCTGGCTACATATATCATCTAAACACAAACAAGTAACTAGTAGAGATGGTAACAAGTTGTATTAAGTAGGTGGTACATGTACATTGTGCATCTACATGTTAAGTGGGAGGGTGGGTGAGGTTGCAGCTCTGATTTCTGATAACCAAATTACCTTCACACATCCTACTTTTAACATCTGCCCTAGGAATGCTTGCAGCTTCTTCTTGGTTGCCCTCTCTCGTTCCTAATAAGGAGAAAAAAAAAAAACTTCCTGATAAATGAATGAAAGGTTTGCAGAGAGAATTTATCATGATGAGCAAGTTTGCTGTTCATGTCTGTATCAACTCTTAATGTGGCAAAGTAAAATTTTGATCATCGAACGTGAAAAACATGTCCAAATATCTCACCAAACATGATTCAGTAACAAACGTAAAGTTCAATCACACATGGGGACAACTCTTTACTTTTGTGCACAAAGTAATGGGTGGCCATTTTTATGCAGTCGTGGCACAAGAATGTGCTGTGAAATTCACTTTTTACAACAAATTTGTACTGAAATATTGCTCTAAATGAATAGTCTACAAATTACCTCAACATATAATTTGAGAATAAAGGACTCACCACTTCAGGTACATTTTTTTAAGTTCCCAAAATTCTGCCCACTGTCTTGAACAGTATTCTGTCTAATCCTCTTTTTGTGGACTGGCCATTCAATCCACACAGTACAAACTTTGGTTTGTTTTTTCCAGTTTTGGGCGTATGTAGTCAGTTCAGCTCTGCTCAGGACCACGTACGTTAGTAGGTGTAACATTCACTTTGGCATAGTTTTTAGTGCATTTTCAAAAGAATTCATCCACAAGCCACCAACATTTTCCTGTAGTTCTGTCATGGTTGAGTTGTAGGTACTTGGTAATGTTCTTCCATACTACTCAAGACAGAATTTACACTGGAGGTGGTGAAAGGTGGACTTTAAGAAATAGAAAAAAAAAGTTGACATGTAGAACAGCTGTCTTAAAGTTGGTTGAATCAAGTTGGTAGACAATACTTGAAGGGAGGTTGTTCAATGCACACCTACTACGTATGTGGTCCAGGATATGGACCACAATCACCACATACACCCAACTGTACTATTATTGGGGGATTTTTTTGTGAGGGAGTGTTTTTCTTCTTTAATCCAGAGCCTACAGTAACCTGTGCACAAACATATCTCCATTGGTGGTTTAGACTCGGTACTATGTACCCATACAAGCAAGGGGAATATATTGCAATAGATGCTATATTACCCCTTACACCTGTCTGTATTCTCCTCTTGGTAAATGTTCATTCATGTGTGAAGGCATGGGACAGGGTTTAAAACATCTGGCACCTAAAAATTTTAGAATTTTTAATTTATTTCTTTTACGAAACAAAACTGTTTTGAACCATGTCTGAACTAAAGAAACAATGTGGATTTATTCATTAAAGCTGAAACTATGTCATATATTATCTATTCAGAAATGCAATTTTTGGCCTTGTACAAGAATTGTACACAAAGATAAGCTACCATTCCCGTGAGTGGGACTATGTGTGGTGCCAAGTCCTGATGGTATGAGGAAAAAATGAGCTTTTGTATGTATCAGATTTGTTTGACAATATTTCAAACTGGGCAGAATGTCCTTGTCTAACGTTACTTCTTTACCTTTCCGGTTTGGGTTCGATGTAGTTTAGGTAATTTATGTTGAGTTCATAAGCAGTTTATGTAAACATGATAGTAGGGAGTTCGGTGAAATCCCATTTATCAAAATCATATCTGCTCGTACACAAAAATGTTCCACTTAACTATGTACAAAATCTACAGAACGGGGTCACTTCTTTCTTGTTTTTGTCAAATTTGAATATAAAGGAGGTAAAAAAAATATATAACTAGTACCACCTGAAAGCTTTAAGAGTGGGGAATGAGGATTATTTTCCACTAATTTATGATGCTAGTCTTAGCACTAAGCGCTTTGTTCACAGAAAATGTTTGTAGTTGAAAAGAAAATAATTGGAAGATATAAATATGTAATAATACAAGTGACAATAATATTTTGGCCTGCTATGAAAATTCTTCTTCTCTCACAGAGTACTTGACTTGTGGAATTCATTACCAGAAGAGATAGTTTCAGCTCCTTCAGTAAACTCCTTCAAGAACAGGCTGGATAAGCACGGGAAGAATCTAACTTTACCTACTGACTGTCTTTGACCCTGGAGGAGAAAATTGACAACTGTTCTGCTCAGTGCACACACACCACTGCCCAAGTTCAATCATATGTATTATGTTCGAAATGTAGATGTCACTTAACAAGACACATACCTGACGAGAGATGGAAATAGAGTCTATATATATGTTTTTTAACCAATGCAATGATCGATGAACAGGCGTAAAACGTCCTACAAGCATTGATGTTAAAGTACTGTAAGTAAAGTAGTAAGGTCTAGGAATTTCTTTCAAGCTTTCCAATGATACCAAACTTGTTTCTCAAAAAAAATTCAAAACTCAAAATAGTCACCGACGTCCCTAATGATTAAAGTCACAGTTCCGAGTCTATACCGCCAATGGAAATTATTTTGAGCACAGGTTACCGTCTAGTTTTTACTGCTCTGGATAAAAAAAAAAATCATTGATGCATCGATATAATTAAAGCACTCACAAAAAAATCCCCCATTAATAGTAGTTAGGTGTATGTGGTCCATATCCTGGACCACATACATAGTATGTATGGTTAAACTAGCTTTCAGCTAACCTGTACGACTCACATTTCTCGTGGGCCTGCCAAGCACATTAAAATTATGGCCACCACTAGTCAAATTTCTCACTTCAGATATTACCGCACTAAATGGCGAGCGGCACAGGGCTTATTTATGTACACTTTGTAACAGCAAATATGTACTTCGTTACTCAAGCCAAGTTTGTTGTCACGACACAGTCTAATTAATTTATTGTATTTGATTCAGTCGAGTAACGTCGCACTTTATACTGTCAAATTTGATGCTAATACCATCATCGGAATATTCTATACGGAAGTGGGCACTTTTGAAATATATTTACCTCAGCAGCCATGTCAATTTTTGACGAGAAAATAACCCAAACGACGATTTCCCAAAATGTCTTTCTTCGCCTTTTTTTGGATATGCGCCCTCACACGATTAAAAGACGCAGAACTTTCAAGAGATACCCGAGCGGCGCCGCGCCGAGGAAGACTGATTTGATGTTTTCTCCATTTTTATAATTCTAATGTGTGATGAAACGACTGGATATCAGTATCTCTATGAAAGGAAATATCTGTTAATTGAACGGTAAGTTTAAAATATTTGTTGAATAATGATAGAATATGGGGTATTATCAAAACAGTATGTTCGCGTATAGTCTTATAATTATGCCTTTTTAAAGAAATATTGATTGAGAAAACAATTCCGTCTTCGTAGTGGTCTCAGAGTGGTCAGAAAATGCAACATCAATACTGGCAACAACTTACAATGCAAAGTGATGCATGCCTGGTTACCCCCACGGTTCTTATGCATGTGTACACCATTATACTTCAAACTGTTGCTATTTCAATACTTGGTAGGCATACTAAGTCCATTAATTCCGATCCTCTATTTCGCTGGAGTTTTCACTGGAGATTGTCGCATAATAGCGGTCTCCCTTTTCTTGGTATAATTCACAATCGTATCCAAACGGGGAGTATTTTAAATCGATTTCAGCGTCGGCTTGCTCTCTGTCGATGGTAGGTGTTTATTTCAAAGCAGGTATTAAATGGATAAAGATTTTAAAATTGTTTGCAAAAGCCTCCGATCCAGTATAGCCTACCTCTGCAGTTGAAATTGTTGTTGTCGCAAAATTCCTCGCGGTAAACTGAATAACACGAACTAAAAGATATCAAGTGTGTGTTTCTGTATGTACTGTTTTATTCCACATACACGTTGTGAAAACAACTAACAGATGATTCTAAATTCAGTATTCTACAGAAAAAGAAATATTTCAAATGAACATATATATATATATATATATATATATTTTTGTATTACGCCAGTGTGTCCATTATTGAAAATGGATGTGTACCTCTCGACAACATCATTCTCTTGGACATTCTGGAGACAGAATAACTCACAGTAGTTTATGACTGCAACAAAATAATATTGTTATTATAGTTGTTGGGATGGTGACCGGTTGTGTGGCACATGAATTTGAAGTAATTTAAAAAGTTCTGTTGATATGTATATATGTATGTGTATGTATGTGTGTGTGTGTATGTATGTATGTATGTGTGTCTGTGTGTATGTATGTGTGTATGTACATGTATGCATGTATGTGTGTGTATGTGTGTATATGTGTATGTGTGTGTGTATGTATGTATGTGTGTATGTATGTTTGTATGTATGTATGTATGCATGTATGTATGTGTGTATGTATGTATATATGTATGTGTGTGTGTATATATATGTATGTGTATGTATGTGTGGGATCTATGGTATACGTGTACACCACGTATTTACATTTAGTGTTGTTCAAACAATTTGTAAAACATAGATATCGAGATAATTATACAAACAGGACAATAATCCGACTGCCTCATACAATACATGTGATGATTTCATGATTACGTCTTGATTTATGCATACAATATGATGCACTAACAGCATAGCCCTGATAACAAATTAATTTGAAATACTAATGATATGTAGTGTAATGTCTACATATAACATAAGCATTACGATTATTTTCGTGTAGGCTTATTTATAAATCTTCATCAGTCTGATTTTGCATAGTGTGTCCCCTGTCACAAAGGGATCACACGTTGCTTGAATGAAATATGTATACATGTTGATCACAAAATACGCCACTGCCATTCATTCTGTAGCAGACTTGAATGAAAGTGAATATACAAGCACGAGTGGTATTACGTCACAGCCTTTAGACTTCCTATTATGATGCTAAACAATCGACATTTCGTATTGTCGCACATTGTTTACCGTTCGACTCAAAACTCTTATTACGCCCACTGCGTTGCCTACATACAGGCCTATAAGACAGAACGCGTGGGACAAATCAATGTAATGTACGTACGGTGCATTTCCACAAGCCGCTATAAAAAGTAAATGCCATTAATGGCCGCGTAACCAGAATATTTCAACCTTCAAGGGAGAGGGGGGGGGGCACAAGATAAGTTTTACTTCGATTAGAAAAACAAAAGAAGAATGGTATTTCGGGGACTTTAGGCTGCCATAGGAACATGGGATAATAGACCTCATGACTAAAAGCAACGAAGATGCTACAAGCATTATGTTTTCGGGTTTTCCGTCCGTCCGTTACCGGTTCTCGTTGTTGCGATTATTTAAGAACTGGTGATCGGATTTTGATGAAACTGGAACCAATTATGTATTTTGATGCACACTGTGTTTGATCCGGCTCGTTACGCCTGTAATCAAATTGTAAATGCATGTTTTGTTTGTATTTTCCGTCGTACATGAGGAAAAAACATACCGTGATGCAATAAAAGTATAGATAAAAATAAAAAAAAATGGAAATAAGTAGTTATATGAATTCATGTGTGAATGATTTAACATTCTTTTTCTTATTATATTCAATATAGGCTCGAGATAACACTATACTAACAATTATATGATGTAGCAGATGATTCAAATTGGAAGTCATGGATATCCGAAAGGTGGGTATATAAGATTTAAATCCAAGACCGTCTTAAATTACGTATAAATAAAGGAAACTTGTAACGTTGTGTTAATGCATAAAATGCATTTTTTTTTTAAGTCCAGTCACCGCCATGATGACATGCCGCTATTAAACCTAATCAATCGTTTCCCTGGCCTCTTCGACAAACCAGAATGGAAACAAATATTCGACACGAACACAAAATATACTTTATTGAATTATTGACTCTGCAAATATGCGCAATTACAAAGTAAACGCACAATTCGAATGCATGTTGACTTTTTTTTTGGGGGGGGGGTGTTTGATCCATGGCCAAACCACCGCCAAACAGCAAGGCAACCGGCAACACCACCAAATCACTAATTATTTCGTGAAAATATATGCATCACATTTTTTTTAAATACACATTTTACTGCACCCTGCAAACACCAACTCTAAAAAAAAATCCTCCTGATCATCTTAATTTATATTCCATTTGTGATATTATCATCCTGTAACACTTGAGCTGAACAATAGACAAAGTTATGTGCCTTCACAATCATTGCTACTACTGTGTAAACTTGCCTACAAATGCATCACATTTTCATATAATACCACGTCTGACAGCCTTTGAGTCATAATAGTCATGTCAGGAAGAAACATTTGCATAAAAACATAAAATCATAATGCCGTGAGCATTTAAACAAAATAGATAACGACGCCATAAACTACATGTATTATTATTATTATTATTATTATTATTATTATTATTATTATTATTATTATTATTATTATCATCATCATTATTATTATTTCTTCTTCTTCTTCTTCTTCCTTCTCTTCTTCTTCTTCTTCTTCTTCTTCTTCTTCTTCTTCTTTTCTTCTTTCTTTCTTCTTCTTCTTCTAACTTCTTCTTCTTCTTCTTCTTCTTATTTATTATTCTGTTGTGAGTAGGTTAAGGTATACAGTAAAAACACTAAATGGAAAGGCACACGGCTCTGTCTATTGTTCAGCTCAAGTGTTACAGGATGATGCCACAACTGGAATATGAATATTTAACATGATCTGGTGATTTTTTTCAGAAGTGGAGCTTGACAGGGTATAGAAAAATGTTTGAAAATATATGATACATATTTTCCCGAAATAATTATTGATTTGGTGATGTACAGACCAATAGGCATCCACAGAAGTCAACATGCATTGGTTGCATGGACCTTTAACGACTAATGTGCCGCAGGTACATGTCAATAATAATTTTAGAATATATACCGTACGATTTGTGTATGAATACAATATTCAATGTTTTATTTTTTTATAAACTGTAACTCAAATATTCATGTTAATTGAATTGTAACATTTATATTGTGTTGTTCACAGGGGCGTCGATCGGAGGGGGGGGGGGCATTTGCCCCCCGAGTGAAAATATTGTGTTGGGTGTAAATATTGTTTTGCCCCCCCCCCACCACACACACACACCCACCACCAAATAATTTTGACTACTTCCTAAAACGTAATGGAAGAATGCACTACAAAACCATTAAACTTATAAAAATTACAAATTACAACTTTTCGGTGCGCTTTGCGCGCAAAATTTTACATTGCAACTTTGCGCGTGGAGCGCGCCAAAAAATTTTGTCTTTTTTATATTTTTGCCCCTGAATCCGAAACATGGATCGACGCCCCTGGTTGTTCAAACATAGAGAGTTACTGTAGCCGTTTATGACAAAAGGAAAGACTTTGAACTCGAATAAAATGCATTGCCCTTTTCTACGGGATAAATTCTCTTTTATTTCCATTTTGCAGATCAAGTCAATATTTCTGGGATTAGTATTTACGTCCTCTGTTGTCTTCGTGATGGTATCCATAGGCATGAGGTTATCTGGCACAAACAGGCGTTCGGATTCCGTCATAAAGAAGGACGCAAACATGCAAGACGATGGCAGAGTCCAGAAACCAAATACTAGCCTGGTCTCAAGACTAACAGTGACACATACAGATCCGATAATCGAACCTAGTGAATATAGTTCGGATTCAAGTGACTGGGATTCGGATCCGAACGATCGCAGTGCTCGAGATCAAATCAGTACTCAGGATCTGAGTGATCACGATCCGGATGATCTCGACCCGAAGTGGGATCCGAACAATGATCTTGACCCGAATCAGGATAGTTCGGATTACGATTCATACTCGGATGCGGAGTCATCCATAGAGGAGAGAGAAATTGATTCGGATGCGGATCATGAATCGTGGATAGACGAATTATTCGAGTTTAGTCCAGCAGGAAATGGCATCGATGCCGTGGGTGCCCCCTTGTCGGACATTGGATTGACGGGTCACAATATATCCATGAACACTGAGAGAACAGTACATGAAGTGCCCATTCAGAAACTCAATGTCAAACAATACGTCCAAAAATACGTGGAAAACACCTTGGCACGTAAACAAGTAATTTCCATTAATAAACGTGAACAAAAGGAGCCGATGAAACCCGTTTCTGAGGACGAATTTCTGAAGTTAAAACGCAACGGTACCTTAGAATGGCACATCCCCAGAGACTTATTCAATACGGCACCAGAGGTAATTTTCATTTCTTTAAATTAAAAGTAGTAGTAGTGGTAGTAATAGTTGCAGTAGTAGTAGTGGTAGAAGTAGTAGTAGTAGTAGTAGTAGTAGTAGTAGTAGTAGTAGAAGTAGTAATAATAATAGTTGTAGTAGTAGTAGTAGTAGTAGTAGCAGCAGCAGCAGTAGCAGTAGTAGTAATAGTAGTAGAAGCAGTAATAGTACTAGTAGTAGAAGTAGAGTAGAAGTAGTAGCTGTAGTACTAGTAGAGTAGTAGTGGAATAATATAGTTGTAGTAGTAGTAGTAGTAGTAGTAGCAGCAGCAGCAGTAGCAGTAGTAGTAATAGTAGTAGAAGCAGTAATAGTACTAGTAGTAGAAGTAGAGTAGAAGTAGTAGCTGTAGTACTAGTAGAGTAGTAGTGGTAGTGGTAGTAGTAGTAGTAGCACTAGAGTAGTAGTAGTGGTACTACTATTAGTAGTAAGTGTAGTAGTAGTAGTAGTAGTACTAGTAGTAGTAGTAGTAAGTATGGTAGTAGTAGTAGTAGTAGTGGTAGTAGTATAGAAGTAGTTGTAGTATAGTAGTAGAAGCAGCAGTAGCAGTTCTAATAGTACAAGTAGAAGTAGTAGTAGTAGTAGTAGTAGCAGTAGCAGTTCTAATAGTACAAGTAGAAGTAGTAGTAGTAGTAGTAGGGTAGTAGTAGTAGTAGTAGTATAGTAGTAGTAATAGCAGTAAAGTATTATCACCAGCATCATCATCATCACCATCGCCATCGCCATTATTAAAGCAAAATTATACACGGAATATGATTCTCCCCCAAATAAGAAAAAGAACAAGAACAAGAAGAAAAAGAACAAGAACAACAAGAACAACAACAGGAAGAAAAAGAACAGTACCTTAGAATGGCACATCCCCCGAGAATTATTCAATTCGGCACCGGAGGTAATTTATTATTATGTGTAGTAGTAGTAGTAGTAGTAGTAGTAGTAGTAGTAGTAGTAGTAG
>JZLH01S0019446.1:660-24832 GCA_001188425.1 Eucidaris tribuloides | reverse complement strand
AGATCGCACGATCGCCCGAAAATTTGCACGCACATAGAGCCGGATGTAAACTACAAGACTGTATAGTAAAATTTTCAAAAAATTAATTTTTTTATATTTTTTAAGTAATTAATTATGCAAATAAGTGTATGAAATTATGTTTTTGCCTATATCTCGCTTACAATAGCTAGTAGAATGCTAATTTTTGGTGAAAATATTCATTTTGACATTTCTAACAATTATCTACAAAAAAATTTGCCGAATCAGAATTAATTTCTATGTATTTTATTGTTTTGTGAATTTCTTATGTATTTCTTTGTTTTTTTCGACCTTTTGTTTTTTTATTATTTTTTCGATGAACTTTGTGCGGGACACTTTTGCAATCCATAAACAGCATAAACTTAATCCATTTCAGCCGACAAAAGTAAAATAATTCATACATTTATGATTTTGGCTGAAAACACAATTTGCATTGATTTTGTACACAAAATCACGTTTTTGAGCAATTTGGAGTTGCATGCATGTACAAAAAAGTCGCGCTGCATCGTAACGGTACGTCCGATTTTTTCGAAAATGGTCTTAAATGATGCACGAGACTTGAAATAAATAGCACGTGAACGGCGCGGCGGTCAAAAAATTTCGCGCGGCAGCGTATCTGCGAAATTCGATCGAGGGGGCGGGGGTTTAGGGTTAATTAATGAACTAGAGCAGTTTGACTGCACGCAGTCGATGCGGTATGCCTCCACAGGCCGCACTTCCATTCCAATTGATGTAATTTGAAAAGTTTCAAATACCATGGTAGCAAGACCAATGAGATTAATAAGGCCCATGTGACCTTTTGACCAAGTTACAGTAAAATCCAATAAGCAGTTCTTAAATTATCAGCGACAATGCAGCTTCAATTCGGACATGAGGCTTGTGACCTTTGACCTCTGACCTTTCAACTAGTTACATCAAAATCTAATCAGGGGTTCTTAAGTTATGCGCGGAACGAGAACCGGTAAACGGACCGCCGAGCGGACAACCCGAAAACATGATGCTCCCGCAACTTCATTGCGGAGGCATAAAATCTCAGATTTCTCGCTATATTTCGATATTCATATTCGATATTCATTTTATAGTTTCATTCCATTGTAAACATAATTACAAAATAAATTTATTTCTACACAAATAAACATAAATACGTACACAAATAAGTACAATTTATATACACATAAGAATTGGGGGTAACACATGGCTATAACATTTGCGTCTGAAGAGGTTATTACAATTTGAATATAAAGAAATACAATGAATGAAGGAACTTATACTGAGCATATAAATCGCTTGTTAAAAATTATAAGCCCCATAACTTTTATTTATAACGGACTGTTATACTGTGTTACTAATAAAACTATATAAGTGACAAAAAACCATAAAACAATAAGGAAAAATAAAACAACAAAATCACGGAAAACAACATTAGATTAGCGTCATCATAGATACACATATAGACTCGTGCCTAGCGATCACCTGTGCTTGTCTGCAACCACTCACACACAGTGCTAGTATGCAAAGACAACATACATACGACATGCAAGCAGCGCCACAACTAGTATAGACATTCGAAGCAAACGAGGTCTTGTTGCATTTCTTCCACGTTATCCATGAATATGCATTAAAGAGATATCGGCGGGTTAGTAATTACTGGAAAAAATATTCTGATGCAAAAAAACTGTTCATGTATTGAAGGTAGGTGTCAGATAATGCATCGAGTCAGTGTTTCACTTCAGCATTGTATGCACTCAATAAGAAATTTCTTAAGTCTGCTTTGAAACTGACATACACTTTGTGTGTCTTTGAATACTTGATGGCCCAGAGAATTCCCTAGTATTTAGTCCACTGAAAGTGAAAATGGTGGTGGCAAAAAATGTACGCTCGTGCGAGGAAGATGGTATGAATTAGCCTGCCTAGTAGGCATAATTATGAGTAATTGTTGTTGTTTCGTGAACATATTGTTCAAAAGTAGTAGTCGTAATTTCGTCGTATGTAATTGACGTGCATGAAAAGCCCGTTGTAACAAATATATATCACCAATTTTTCAGACATTATTATAGCCGCAAAAGAGAGAACGGTAAGTGTGGGGACCGAAACCCAGTATGACATATTATTCTCATTGCCTTATTTTTGAAAAAGCAGTATTCTGCTCATTTGCGATGAGAATGTTTCCCCATGCCTAGACCAGTTAAGTATGGGAGTATTAGGGAGTTACATGATTGCGCGAGAATGAAATCGGTGATAATAAAAGTTTACTTTGTTAATTTAGCCAATATTTCCTAGAGATTAATTTACATTAAGTTATCGATGTGGGCTTCCATGAGAGTTGTCATCTAAATGTCAGTCCAAGGGAATTTTACAATGAAACACTCGACACCCTATTTAAAGAAGTTTCATCAACGCTTATTCCCAGAAGATGAAGGTGTACAAACAAAATGTTAAACATTGAGGACATATTATCGCCAATCCAATCAGAAACAGAATTCGTTATTACTGTTCTTTCATGAGAATATCTTGGATTCAGAGAGAATAAAGAGACGTCGGCAAAAAGTTATAAAAGATAAAATATCGATGATTCTGAAAGCAGAATAAATATTTAATAATAGGGACCTTAATAAAGAACCCTGTGGGTACCCACAATTTGTATGTTTGATGCGTTATGATAAACTACAATTATTGAGAAAAAACATATTGTGTTCTATTTTGTAGGTAGTTCCTGAAACGCACTCCAAGAGGCTGTTCCTCTATCCATAGCTTCACGAGAGCTTTATATAACAGAATGTTCATGATTTTATTGTATCGAACGCCTTGGAGAAGTCCAGGGACACACCTTATTGTATTCGAGAAAATATATCAATGGACTGTGAATGTTATTCATGAGAGTGTAGAAAATGGATGGGAAGCGTACTATTGCTTTTCTCGCGAAAGCCCGAACTGCGTGAGCGGAGAAATATCTTAGAGTTGTAGAAACGTCGGCTGTGCGAGTATATACGAACCTTTTCTAGCTATTTTGAAAACAGCACGTTAACAGGGAGATGGGCCTAAGTTACTCGGTTCCAGTTTGTCTCCTTTTTTTAAATATTGGAATTACTTTTTGATAATTTGTCTGTTTAGGCAACAATGCCGGCTACTAAAGAGATAAATTCAAAATAAATTGTAAGTGGGTTGCACTATTTCAACTATTGTGTTTTTTTAGAATAAGATAAGTCACCCATCCAGCCAGACTTTTTTGTTTTGCAGATTTCTGACGATGTCAACGACCTCTGCTCTCACATTAACCGGAGCAAAGAACAAGGTATTGGCGACAGGATTTGTTAGATAATCAGATAAAATGTTTGTCATGTGAAACTGGCGATAATTATTGGCATAGATTTTTTGGCCAACCTGCTGGCCCAAAATAATTGTTTGAAACAGGTTCGCAGCCAGGGCGACAGGCTCTGTATTATTTCACCAATTGAGTTTTAGCTTAGGATATATTATGTATAATTCTCTCTCTTCTTGTTCAAAACACTATTTATTAACTTTCCAAGTACTTTAAGTCATATTTTTACATTGCTAGCATCAAAGGTTAATAAGATGTTAAATAATGTAAAATATTGTGAGTCGCAAAATCTCGGGGGTCCCCCCCCCCCCCCCACCGAGATTTTTCATTAACATTAATTTTTAAAAAATAACGATATTTCGAATCTGTTATTGCGGGATAAATTAAAAAAAAAATCCCCAAAACTAAACATTGCGGCTTTAAGAGTAAATGATATTGATTGGGGGTAGTCCTTACTTGGCGTGAAACTATTTCTAGAATCAAGTAAACTGCTGCACGGATTTCTGCTGTGAAAACTTGGTAGTCAAAAGTTAACTCGTTTCTAAAATAAAAAATGAATCCATCAGTATTGCTTGTGACAGACATAGTCATCGGTCATGCTTGATTTGGCTTAAGGCATTATAATAAAATTGCTTTCCAGTTAAAAAATATCTTGGAGCTTACATGCATTCCCCATGCTACCAGTGTCTTTGATAATGTCTAAAATGAAGCCCTGAAAAATTGTATTTCAAAAGATTATTAGCTGCTTTAAAAAAGTGGAAAAATCGTCGAATGTTGGCCGGATTCACCTGCCCATTTTTCGCCCATATCACTTACTGCTGTGTATAGATCTAGTGCTATTTTGTACTTCGGTCCCCCAATTACAAATTGTTTATTCATTCATAATTATGTCAGTAGCAGCATAAATTTCTAAAACTTTTGATTTCTAGGGTTGTTTATTTGTCCATTTCAAACACTTACTATGTAAGCTCAGATGCAAAGTTTCGACAATTTTTTTTATTATCGAAGACCTCCAAATGGTTAAGCCTTGTGTCTTTAACGCTAAACAAATTCAACGATAAATCCTTGCTTAGCCAGGGAGACTACACTCGAGCTGTGTATCCATTTAATCACCTTCAACCAGATTTGCGTTTGAGTAGGACCATTTTTTTATTTCTCCCAATTATGTCAACTTGCCCTTAAAGATTTACTGTTATTTCCAGTTGTCTAAGTTTATCCACTTTTCTAAAAAACTGAAGCTTTGCTTTTCTCCAATTTTCTTCTTGCCTCATCATTACCATTACAAACACAAATTTTGTACTTGGATTAATTGATCATGCAAGCTATGGAAATGCTGTTCTCAGTGGACTGAAAAAATTAACAACGTTCTGCTAACACTGTTAAAAACATTGAAAAAAGAGCAATACGCAATTTAATACATTTTGTGTTCTTGTAATTTCTTATGATTATCCCATTCTATACTAATTAATGTGTTATACATATCCAAAAATGTATTTTTTTTGTTGCATGTACAAATCCCCATGGCGTGAGATATAAGGTTGCTCCAAATATTATAAATTTTGTATCAAAAGATTGAGACTGCTAGCCTCCAAATTCATAAAAACAATGGGCGTGCCCATTTTGTCTGTTAATGATCACAGGAAAAAGCATAGAGGGCGGCGGGGTGAGGGGGGGGGAGGGGGGGTAGGGATCCGCTCCCAACTATTTCAGGCGTTGATAAATAGAGTGTTGCTGAATTTCAGCGGTACTTACATATCACTGAAAAAAATGACACACTCACCGTCTGTAGATCTCCATAGGAAAACAGATGAACGCACAACGAATTGAACATGACTTTCAAGATCTCGCTGCGAGAGTAGCCTGCTGGGTCGTGAGGATTCTTTGGCTTGTTCTGAGTCGGTCGGCCAGCTCCTGTGCTCTGGATTTGTTGGGTTGATGTTGCAGAGAGGACTTGTGTCTCCAGCACCTCTGTTAGGACTGGTATGCCACACATCCTGTTACGGACCTATAGATTCTTGAAAGAAAATAAAAGGATCAAAGGTGAAAAGTAACCAAAGGTCAAAGGTGAGATTACTACAACTATGTTGTTGTTGACGTGCAAGAGGACTTGCGTCATCAAACACTCTGTAGCAACTGGTTTATGGCCACACATCCTGCTTAGTACTAAACACTCGAAAGTAACAAACATCATAGTGTGAGGTTATGCAACTATTTATTGTTTACGTTGCAGAGAACTTGCGTCTCCAGCAATTCTGTTTAAAAACTGGTATGCACACATTCGCTGTAACAACTTATGGATCTGAAAGTAACAAAGTGTCAAATGTGTAGTTATCAGGCGTTCCCAGCATTTCATGGAAACAAATTTCCTGACTCTTCCAGATTTTTCACCCTGATGCCATCTATCTGCGGCCAAAATCCCGGGGGGGGGGGGGGCCACAATGGACTTTTAATTTTAGAAGTTAAAAAAACATCATTATAGTTTGAATTATGTCTCATTACTGGGTTGTTTTTTCTTTTTTTGCATTATTTTATTTCACTCCTCAGGAGGATGAAGAGGTCTGGAAAAGGCTCGGTTCGGCTCTGAGGTCGCTGTTGATGTCGGAAACAGACGATGTCACCAAGACGGAAGATTACCACAGGTAGGAAGAAGGCTTGTAGTAAAAATACCTTGGAGAGATCATTGCACACGTCTTAAGATTAAGCTGAAGATTTTAATGGTATAAAGAAATCCATAGTTTACTTCAATTTACCATGTCAAAGTTATCGGAAACTACGTTGCCATGGTAATGACATATTAAAACAATAGATCAGGAGAAGATTTTGTAGTTGGAACTACTATCTCATTTTGTGAGCAATGCTTATGAAATTTGGCACACACCGTGGTGTTGGGGTGGAGATGTACAAGACACACCTTTTCAATGTGTCAGAAACTGTGTTGCCATGGTAACCACATATGGCAATAAATCAGAAATTTTCTTACGTAAGGCCAACCTGATTTTTTTTTGGGGGGGGTGGAGGGAAGGGGGTGTATTCATCACCTTTAATGATATTTCTAGTTTAATTTGTTTGTTTCCATATTTTATCCTCCAGTCACACCATCAACCTCTTGACATGTTGCATTCCTCAAGTCTGTGTCCTGCAGCTGATACCCGAACCGCAGGGCGCCACCGGGGGTTCGACGATGTACCAGGGCTACAACATGGACTGCATTGCCGCCATGCTGAAATTCCTGGAGATGAGAATTGACAGGGTAACTATATGAATTAATAATTTCCATTCTTTTGTGGTTGTTGGCCCCACCACCCCATCCCAGGGATATGAATAAACAGATAAAAAAAGTAAAAATAAACTGGGGGAGATGAAAGATTTCAAATTGGAGGGCATGAAGTTGAAAGGGAATTTCAGGCTCATTTAAATAGAATGTTGGGTGCCCGGCAGAACGTAGTCTGCGTGCGGGCACTGGAAAACGATTTTAGTTCCGGCAGAACGTAGTCTCGAGACGCCATTTTTCTGGTGTTCGCCAAATAATTACCGATGGAAATTACGATTTCAAATATTGCAAAATAAAAAATAGCATATTCATTGACGAGCTCATAAATTTTCATTCAAATTCATGATTTCACTTTAAAGTTATATTGCATTTTTCTCGAGACTGTGTTCTGCTGGGAACAAAAACACGAACACTCGTGTTCCAGCATACTTGTGCAGACTACGTTCTGCCGGGCACCCAACGAGAAGAAGCATAATCAGACAAATGTCAGTGAAAATTTGAGAAATATTGGACGAATATTAATTGAGGTATTAATGTTGAAATATTTTCACGATTACTACAACTCGGCAACATTTGTTCTATGCAAGCGACCCTCCTGTTGTTTTGCACACAAACTGTTACCAAATTGTTCAGTTTCTGTGAAGAAACACTTCTTCATCTCTGTACTTGAAATGTTCAGACTAACATGTTTGACATGATTTCCTAATGTGAAATAAGTGTATGCAGGCATACACACTCGAGAAAATGACAATTTAGTTGTGAATGTCACAACATTGTCAGTTTTGTAGTGATCTGTGGAATTTTCAAAATATCTTTCCCATTTGTCTGATTTTTATACCCCCGCCGACGAAGTCTTGAGGGGGCATTAAGCGTTGCACCTGTCAGTCCGTCCTTCCAACCGTCCGTCGGTCCCCCTAATTGGTTTCCGCACGATAACTTAAAAAATATTAAACAGATTTTAAGGTAGAGTTCGAATTCAGAGTCCGCAGGTCAAAGGTCCAAGGTCACAGTTCATTATATATTCGAATTGGTTTCAGCACAATAACCTAAAAAATATTTGCCGGTTTTCAAAAATTTTTGGTGTGTAGGTAGATCTTACTAAAATACAGGTCAAGTTCGAATGCGGAGTCCGCAGGTCAAAGGTCAAAGGTCACAGCTCATTATATAGGCGAATTGGTTTCCACACAATAACTTTAAAAATATTTGATGGATTTTAAAAATCTTTGATGTGTAGTTAGATCATACTAAAATACAGGTCGAGTTTTAGTTCGGAGTGTGAAGGTCAAAGGTCACAACTCATTATATATGCGAATTGGTTTCCGCACAATAACTTACAAAATATTTGACGGATTTTTAAAATTTTTGGTGTGTAGTGTAGGTAGAACAGGTCAAGTTTGAATTCGGAGTCTGCAGGTCAAAGGTCAAAGGTCACAGCTCATGCAGATTGCTTTCCACATGATTACTCAATAAGAAATGCTTACTTATCGCATTAAGCGGGGGCATCCGTGTCCTATGGACACACCAAATTTCTAGTCTCAAACTTTTACTGATATGTTTCCCGAATTTTTGTGCTTCTATTTCCCTTTAAGTAAACTTCACCTTGTGTCTATCAAGTTTGGGCCAAAAGAATGTTTGTACTAGAGTTGCACGACTTTAGAAATGCCAGAATCGACTCAATGTAATCACATAATGCTATATAAACCAGTCAAAACATCAATGACAATGTGTGGGACTATGGTAGAAAGTCAAGTTTTGAATGATCATAATAACAGTTGAAACAACATAAGTTCAAGAATAATTTTCAAAATGAATTAACCATTATCATTGGTAATGAAATTGGACAACAATGGACTGCTTTTGCATCAAAATCACTGAAATCATTGAAGGAGGACACTGAACAGTCATTGTATAGGCTGTAGTGTGCTTCTTTTTACCTATTGATCATACCAACAGAACCAAATGCCAAGAGTCGGCAAATAGTCAGGGTCGTGACTTTTGATCGGCGACTAGTCGACTCCCAAAAATCCTAGAGTAGTGCAACACTAATTTGTACTAGACTCACCACGTTAGATTTGGTGGTTTAGAGAAGAGTATGGTACTAATTCCAGCTGGCAGTCAGGAGCTCAATTTATTATACTACAAGTGACATTTCAACTTGTTTCATCTCCTCTCATTTCTAGTCATCTTCAGCGAAAGAGAAACGCCTCGTTGAGCAGTTGAATCCGTGCATTGGGACCCTATGCATGCTCGCCAGAGGGAACCGTTACATACGAAAATACCTGCGAAGCGAGGTGGGTGCATATAACATTCCACCTGATTTTAAATGATTCACCACTGGCCACCCCATTTCCTGGGTCGAGTGGGCCACGTAATTATGTGTACCACTTTACTTTGGTTTTGAGGGTAATTTCCTCCCGGTTTCTTGGGTGAAATTTGGGTGAAATTTACTCAAGAAAGTTGAAAGCAGGGGCGGGTGCCGGGGGGGGGGAGGGGGGGGGGCCAGAGAGATTGGTGACCCCCCTAAAATTTTTAGAATTTTTAGAATCATTGGGTTTTCATGAAATTTAGCCTTTTTTACATTTTCACCCCCCCCATTACAGAGATGCCAACCAGTACGATTTTATCGTATTTAGTACGATAAAACAAGTAAAATTCTAGTGGAGTTTCAGCCCAAGTTGCGGACTACCCCCAATCCTGTCATTTACCTTTAAAGGTAAATGACATGATTGGGGGTAGTCCTTAACTTGGGATAAAAACTATTCCAGAATCAACTAAACTATGCAGGGATTCTACTGTGGCAATTTTGTAGTCAAAAGTTGACTCATTTTAAAATAATGTCTATCAGTATGCCTTGTAACAGACAAATTTGTACCTTCTATAGGGATTAAATTTATCATACCCTGTTAAAATTTAACTGCTGGCCTGATCATGCTTGATTCTCCTTAAGTAAACAAACTCAAGTAAATCCTTCCAGCCAGGAGATCCTCTCCAGCTGGTGTACATTTAATTTATATTTCAACCAGTTTGGTTCCAAAGGAATTTTTTATTTCTCCCAATCATGTCACTGAGCTTTAATTTATGAAGTTATTAAGAGAAATAACATTTGTGTATTATCTATGTATTATTTATTCTTTATTTCGCAAACATGTGCATAAAAGTAAATACATGTAATACATACAAAGATATACATATACGTACAAAAATTCAATATATATTACACACAAAAACAGAATATACCAATACATGTACAGGCCTTGCCACCCCCCCCCCCAAATCCATAATTAGTGGTCCACCACTACTAGCAGCATCTCAAACTTCCATCCCCCCATTACACATGCATCCAACTTAACCCACCTGCTATCCAACTAATCCCACCCACAATTGATCAAAAACCTTCAGCATCCACCAACCAGCCCAGGGGGGGAAAAAAATACATACATACATAACAAAAGCAATGAGGTCAACCCGACCCAGAAAGCAAGTGGAGACAACAGCCAAACCACAACGCAGCACCAGCAGCAGCGACGTGCTGCACCTGGCTTCGCCATCGCTCACACATATTTCCAGGCCACAGTGACCTCACACCTCAATACTCTATTCAGTATAATAAAACCCTAAAAATTCCACTACTATTGTCTCACCAATAGCATCCAGACACCCTCCAACCCACCAGCACAGACGGCACACAAGGGGCAGCCACCCAACCCAAGGAGGGTCCACGCCCACCACCCCATGTTGTACAACGTAGAATGCCAAGCACGGCCCATCCCCGAACCAGGCAACAGCCCCCCGTACGCCGCCCGTAAAAGCAAATTGGAAGATGCCCCAACACGACCAATGAAACTATAAATAGACTTCCTCACATACTCCCCGAAGCTCGGAAGACCAGCATTTACAAACATTTCACTGGCACTGCAATAACGTGGTCTTCCTAACAACATACGTAAAGCGTTATTATAACATACATGTAAGAGTGCGAAATTCTTCTTTGTAAAATTACTCCAGAGGGAGCTACAATAAAAACTTATGCAATAAGACCTAAAAAGATAATATTTAATTTCAGTTGTACATTTCGAAAATTTACGACACAACACATTAGCTTTAATGCAAAGTGAACGATATTGCCTTTTTATGTCTTCATCGTCAGATAAATTATCACAAATTGTTTGACCTAAATAATCAGTTCTGGCAACAAAATCAAGTTGTTTACCACACAACAAAATTTTGGGTTCTCGTATAAATTTTCCACATTTTGGACTAAAAGTCATACACATACTCTTCTTGGCATTAAATGTAATATCGTGATCTTGGGCATAAGACTTACATTCTTAAAGTAAAGCTTGTAATGCACTGACTGATGGAGCAAGAACAACCATATCATCAGCGTAGCTAATAAATTAACACAATTGTATT
This sequence comes from Eucidaris tribuloides, assembly GCA_001188425.1. Classification (NCBI taxonomy): domain Eukaryota; kingdom Metazoa; phylum Echinodermata; class Echinoidea; order Cidaroida; family Cidaridae; genus Eucidaris; species Eucidaris tribuloides. Next base: position 13,811 of record JZLH01S0019446.1, on the reverse strand, counting down.
CACAACCAAATCTGCACTTCCCTTACTTAATATTGAGGTCATCAACGTAAATGTTGTATAACAGAGGGGACAGAATGCCACCTTGTCTCACACCATTACTTACTGAGAACTCAAAGGAGATACAGGTTCCCCATCTGATAAAAAATCTCTGATTCGAGTACCAGCATATATTCCTATTAATAAGTTTCTTAAATCATGTCCATGACAAACTTTGTCAAAAGCTTTAGATACATCAAGAAAACACACATAAACAGGACTACCATTGCGATTATAATAATCAATTACATGTACCTGCTTCAGAATTAAAATACACATATCAGTTGAATGTTGAGAGTAAAGGCAAACTGGTGGTTGTGTATACCCAAGTAATCACAACAAAAATCAATAAGCAAATATTCCAGTGATTTAGATGAAATACATGCCAGAGCAATTGGTCTATAGTTGCTCATAGCTGTTACATCACCTGTTCTACATTTCACTATAGAAACCAGAATAACTTTTGTGAGTGATTCCAGAATAAAACCATGGCGAATCATTGCATTAAAGGCACTGTATAACAATGTTTCCAGTTTAAAAAATCTGAGCTACATGATTCACCATGCTACTAGTGTCTTTGATACAGTCTATAAATGAAGCCCTAAAAAAATTGCAGTGTAAAACAATCATTAAGTGCTTTAAAAAAGTGAAAATCATTGAGAGACCATTCCAGCTTTTCTCCATAGACTGCTGTGTTGCAGAATTTCCTATCGCCCGATATAAAATTAATGTGCCAATTTGTATCTGTACATACAGTGTATTGTACTAGTGACAGCATAACTGTCCAAACTTTTGTGTTCTAGGGTGTGTATTTGTCCATTCAAACACTGTCAGATATGTCAGATAGCAAAGTTCGACAATTTTTTAAACGGGTCTTCCACAGTGTTATATAGTGTCTTTAAAACACAGAGACAACAAAACATTAACTCTATTGCTTGAAAAAATAAAGTGCTCAGCAGTGATTTGATCAAAACCTGCTGCTTTTCCACGCTTCAATTTCAGAACATGATCCTTAGCATTTTGGTGAGTTATACAGGGTAACTTATTAGCAGTATATTTATTATTCTGAATATGTTCATTAACCAGATTTTGTTCTGAAGCATTATTCACACTATTAAAAAGGCTTCGTAATGCCTAGCCCACATTTTACATATTTCATAATCTCCAATAGCATTCTCAATTACATTTGTGGACGATATATTGTCACTGGACTGCTTTTTGATACCAGCCCAAAATTCCTTATAGTTTTTACCATTAAAAGAAACAGCAAGTGCATCAGCATGGAATACTCATCATTAAGCTTACACTCTTTCTAAAGCGGGCCCTAGTAATTTTCATGGCATTAAATAGAGGGCCAAATCTTGGTTTATCATTTCTTCTCCAAAGTAAAAAACTTTCTTGAGCAATCTCATGCAAGTCCTTCACATGATCATTCCAACCAGGAATTATTTCAAAATTTCTACTCTTGACTTTACAAATACTAATGTCTGATGCTTTCTTGAGAGCAAGAATAATAATATCATACATTACAGAAATATCGTTTTTGTGACTTACACAATCACATCCCTGAACGTTACAGGTAATTGCATCGTGATTAAATATAATATGACTGAGAAAAACATTTGTAAGCTTTTGATTATAAAAGGATATTATCCTCAGTAACTTTATCCCATTTCACATTACACGTAGGATCATCTCTTCTACGTTCTTCAGGAATATGATCAGAACCAACATAATTCATATTAACCTGGAATTGACTCAATCTCATATTTACAGCTGATGAAGATAAAACATGATCCAACCAGCTGGTTGTACCATGAGTATCACTCACATAAGTAAATGTATCAGAATCAATGCCCATTTTTTCAACATCAGAAATATGCAAGTTATTTTCATTACAAAAGCCAGGTAGCTCTTTACCAAATGGTTTCCACATATCAGCATTAAAGTCACCAGTAACTAGAATATTGCTAGAAGCAAAGTCAGATGTAATGCAATGAATTTTACCCAAATAATTAAGATATAAATCAAGATTATTACCAGTGTCATATGGCATATAGGCATTAATTAACAGTTTACTTTTATTAAAAGGCCTTCCAATCATAATTGCAATCAGCCTGGAATCATTACAGTTGAACATCTTAATAATTCCGTGAAGAGATTTCCGGAATAGAATTGCAACACCACCAAACAGTCTACCAGCTAATAGTTTCATACTATCGATTGCTGACGAGGCAGTGCATTCAAACTCAGTATGGCACTGACTAATTGGGTATAGAGTTCTTCATTTGTTAACCAATGTTCCTGTATACAAACAATATCACTTTCATTACACAGTTCGTAAATTTCCTGTACCGTAGACTTAAAAGATCTACAATTAAATGTAGCAATACGCAGTGAGGTAACTTGCCTAAGACTCTCTGTTTTTAGAATTTTGAGGCTCGTAAAATTTTCTAACAATCGTACCATTAGGCCAGTTTTTCGGTTCGTACATTATGGCCCGCACTTTCTCATTGTTTTCAACAGTTACCTCTAATGATGAACTGTACGCTATTTTACACGGAAACTTCCTTATGGTCAGTCTTTTCAAGATTGTGGTATTACACCTCATCAGAAAGATCAGAGTCTGCTCTTTCTGATGAGGTATAACTCGGATAACCTTAACACGTTATTAACCCTTTGGATGCTATAATGTAAAATATAGTCGAAAATCGCCCGGGGTACCCCGTAAAATCTCCGGGGTCGGTCGCTTTGCAAATTTTGAGGTTTAATCATCCAGATTTTCACTAAAACTATGTAGCCTACCCAAAGGTTCTATGCGAGGTGTTAATTTATACATGTAATAACCTTCACATTGTGAATGATTATAGCTGATATCATTCATTTTGCCGGGGTTTTTTGGCATGCACATTCTGAACCCAATCTTTAAACCGTAACACACATGTACACGGAAAACAGTCCTGTGAAAACACATGCGACAAGGATTAATGACAAACCACGTATGAACGATAAACGGATTATCGTAATCATAACCACTTCTGGGAGGTGGTTATTGCCGTGTTAATCCGTGTAATTTCCCTGTGGAAACACAACTGCATCATGCAGAAGTAGGGGTCAGTCATGGTGTGTAACCCGGAAGTGTATGACACTCTCACGTCCTTTTCGATTCACCAGCATACATGTATGTAGCTGGTCGTTCTTGTCAACAGTTTGACCGCAATGCATTACGATGTCATTTCTTGACTTCCGATTGACACGGTATTTGCTTGACTCAGAACACGGAATTGGTATATTGCACACTGTGGAAACGGGATAGTTTAAAGCCCATGTACAGTTTTGGTCGATCACACAAATTTTTGGTCAATCTGTCACAAAGTATTCTATTGTCACCCCAGACATCAGAAAACAACATTATACTGAATGAATGTTGTTTATAGTGACAAATTATGATGTTCAAATTAAAGGAGAGCATATAGCAGTATGTAAATTTCCTATGGGAAATCTCGAGGGTCTCTCCTGAGATTTACATTTTGAGTAATATCACAAAAATAGTAAAGTTTCAGAGCGAGCAAATTTCAGGGTATTAACCAAGCCGTTTGATACTACATGTATGAGAGCTAAATAATAGCATGATACTGCTAATCTAAGTTAGTCCCATAAAACATATTATTTAAAAATGAACATATTTACAATTTATACATTAAATAATTATATTGAATTAGACATTAATCATGACATTTATAATCTTCAAGAAGTTTTATTTTTAATTTTCTATGAAAAGTGTTCCTGGAAGGACTATTTCTAAAATCGTTCTCCAGCAGATTCCAATTTATAGGACCTGAATGTGAGATACATTGCTTTCCTATGTACACTGTATTAATAGATCATAATAGGTGTATCTAAAACCATAATTGCAAAGAATTAATTTTTTACCATTTACCAAAACTAAACTTGGGTTTTAACAGTGAAACATTAATTCCGCAAGAGATACTCCTTGTTCCACTTTTTATACCCCCGCCAAACGAAGTTTGAAGGGGGTATATAGGAATCAGCATATGGTCGGGCGGTCGGGCGGTCGGTCCGTTGCAAATCTTGCGGTTCGAACTTCTTTTTCAGTTTTCAAACAATCCTCACAAAAATGGGGTCACACATTGGTCTTGAGGTAAAGATGTGCAAGACACATTTTTCGCATGTGTCGGAAACAGCGTTGCCATGGTAACGGCAAATTATAGTAAAAATCAGGTAAAAATCTTGCGGATCGAACTTCTTTCTCAGTTTGTGACCAATCCTCGTGAAAATTAGGTCACACATTGGTCTTGAGGTGAAGATGTGCAAGACATACTTTGTGCATGTGTCGGAAACTGCGTTGCCATGGTAATGGCATATTTATGGTAATAAATCAGGTAAAAACCTTGCGGATCAAACTACTTCCTCGGTTTTTGACCAATCAGCATGTAATTTGGGTCACACATTGGTCTTGAAGTGAAGATGTGCAAGGCATACTTTTTACATATGTTGGAAACTGAGTTGCCATGGTAACAGCATATTATGGCAATGAGTCAAGTATGGGATGGGGCGGGGGTATTAATCACCTTCAGTGATATTTCTAGTTTTCTGTGGAAACACACTGTATGAGATACATGATGAGACAGAAGTTTAAACATCTGATGATTTGGCATCTAGAGCACGTGTATGTGCACTAAACTAGCATTCTTGATTAATATAACTTTGCACTACAGCATATGTACACATGCTTTGAACACTGAAATTTGTCAAATTATTTGTTACTTAATTATTTACTGTTTACTTCATAGAGAATAAAATACTCGGCTGATAATTAGAGCAGTATTTTATCTTATGCATGGTTTTCAACACTGTGTTTTTCCCTTCAGCATCATAAAATTTTTTCAGAATTTGGGAATTAGAAGTATGTGAGTCGCAGGTCTTTCATCTACACAATAGAACTTTGCATACTCATTTCCCGTAATACACAACTTAATTCCTTTGAATTGAGAATGAATGAAACATTCTCATTATTGCTAATCAACTTTCAAAGAATCATCAGAAAACCCTCACAGAGGAAGGACATCATTAATGAAACGGTTGGCTCTCATGCTTTTAGCAAACCGTTCCCAAAACAAGTTTTGACCGTCCTCGTTCTCCGTCCACAGCATGTAGGGCTTGTTTTGGCTCAGGAACAGACGCACGATATGTGGCAAGTTATCGTCTTGGATGTCTTCCACAAAAACTAGGATAACTTTGTCCAGTCTGGTGTCATTGACATGCTCCAGGGACAAGCGGAGCTTTGTCATGAACCAGCGATTATGAACGGAGTGGTTGCTTATCAACAGGACTGTTTTGTAGCTGTTCTCAATGACGTGGAGGATGGCATCGATGTAATACATGCCAAGGATGAGATCATCATCACCGTACACTACGTTGTCTAAGTTCACCAACCTCTCCTCTACTGCTGGTTTCAAGATTTTGTTGACCCACCATTCGTCGTTGTCATGGAACATGACGTTCAGCTGGTACTCGTAGTCCTGAGCATTCTGGTCTTCTTCAACCTCTTGGTAGCCACAGACGGCAAGCTTGAGAAGAAAGAATTTGAGATTCAGCCACCACCGATTATGATATGCAGTGGCACCAAGAATTCCAATTATGATGACCGAAAAAAGAATTCCAGTGATTAGTCCGATATTTGGTCCACAGATATGATCAGGATCAAAGGATAAAATTGGTTTATTGATGAATTTTTTGATGGATGTTGTGGAACAAAGTGTTTCGTTTGGACTCAGTAAGTTGATGTTGCTAGCTTTTAACCAGTTTCTAAACCAAGCTAAATCACAGGTACACGTGAAGGGATTTGTAGATAGGTCAAGATTTAGTGTGTGTTGCGTAGGGAAGCTAGTTCCAGCAGGTATAGTACTAATTAGGTTTCCAGCCATATACAAAAGTGAAAGATTTGTGACTCCTGCAAAGAGTGCCTTGTCTATGCTTTGCAATTCATTGTTCTCAAGATGAAGTACTTTAAGTAAGTGGAGATCAACAAAAGCATTGGAAGGAATTCTAATTATATTGTTGTCACTAAGGTACAAGTTGGCCAGTGATGACAAATTGGCAAATATTCCGGTTTTGAGGCTACCAATCTGAGCACTTGACAGGTCCAGAGTCCGAAGTTGGGGTAAGCAACTAAACACCCCTGGATCCATTTGACTCAGCATGTTACCTTTTAAATTGAGTTCTTTGAGTGCCTGGAGACCTGAGAAAAGGGATACATTGTGTTCTGGATCGAATAAGTCGCTGTCTGCTAACTTTGTGTACTCCAAGTGCAGTTCTGTGAGGGACTTTGTATTAGTGAACTGATCAATAGAAAGTATGGTGACTTTTGAGTATGAGAGATATAATGCCCGTAGGTTTGTCAATTGTCTGAAGACTCCATTGAGACATTGTACCTTTTCTTGCCGAAGGTTCAACCCATGTAAGTTGATGAGCTTAGTAAATGCATACATGCTAAAGTAAATAATTTTATTTTGTGATAAATTTAGGGACGTGACATTGACTAAACCAGAAAACACTCCTCTGCTAATTGACTTGAACCGATTGTTTGACATATCTAGAGACAAGAGACTTGGAATGGTCCAGAGTTCAGTGTTCCATTTCTGTAATCGGTTGTTTGACAAATCGATGAACAGAATTGATGGCATACCATCAAATACAGAAGACACTAAGTTGGTCATAGCATTTCCAGACACCTTTAAGCTCTGAAGTTTTGGCATACATGCAAATACCCTCTTTGGCAAAGAGGCTATTTTGTTATGTGATAGATCCAGATATGTCAGGGAGTTAAGATGACAGAAGGATTCATGGGAAACGGTTGCAATTCTGTTATGATTAATTTCCAGGCGTTGTAACTGTTCAAATCCCACAAATGCAAAAGGTTGTATTGCGGTTAAAAGGTTTTGCACTAGGGTCATATAAGTAATTGTAGGCATGGTTTGATGACTAGTGTGTGATGTGTTAAATGGCGTAATCTCTTGAATCTTTGATTTTTGAACATTCAACCTACTGATTTCAGTCATTCCATGGAAAGGCTGGATGTTAAAGGTAGAAAAGTGGTTACCATCAAGAAAGAATACCCCTACACTTGTTAGACAGGAAAAGACAGCATTAGGTAAAGACTTGAGCTGATTATCATTCATTCGGAGTTCAGTGATGTTGTTTTGAAATGGACAAAAATCTTGCTGATGGATTTGAGTGATTCTGTTGTGCCCCAAGTTAATTGCTATTGGGTGTTTTAATCTTGAGAAACCCTCAAAACTGATGCTTTGTATCAAATTGCCCTGCAATTCGATCCTCTTGATTTGGGAGAGGTTTTGCAAGGCTGCATTCGGAATTTCAGAGAGTTTATTTTCTCCCAGCATCACACTTGAGAGAAGAGGGCTATACCAAAATAAAGATGGGGAAAGAGATACAAGAAGATTATAAACAAATGTCAAAATCCGTAACTTCTTTAGGGGCCAGAATGTTGCACTTTCTATTGATGAGATTTGGTTTCTTGCTGCTGCGAAGGTTTCAAGATTCTGTAGCTTCTGAAATGAGTTGTTGGTCAGTCGGGTCAGATTGTTGTAGGATAGATCTAGAGTGATGACATTATCTGGTAGATCCTGGGGCACTGAGGTGAGATGGAGCCTGGTGCAGTACGTCTTCACGCCAAAGCTTGTATTCTTAAAGGTACATCCCTCTGTTTCTGATCTGCTCTGAATCTTGAACGTGAACACAGAAGAAATGATACTTAGCGTACACAACAGGATGTTAAATTGTCTGGCTGAAGTGAAGGTATCCATAATGGGGCGTTTGCTGTACTTCATTGTGAAATCAAATTTGTTCATCTTCACAGTGCCTGAAAGAGGTTGACCACATTCAACGTCGACAGTTTGAACAATTGATGAAGACTGACCAGTGACTCGAACCTTTCTTGTGAATTTCCCAAGGAATATTGCATAAATTTACTAAATTCAGTAGATGATTGTAACAGTTAGCACCATGCAGCAGATATTCAAGATTTTGATAACACTCCAATTTTGTTAGTTACACTCTCGTATCGTGTCATAAATCAAATAAGAGGAATCTCAATGGTGTTTTCAGTTTTATGCCACAAACAAAGCATCAAGAAGTCTGTTTGGTAGTTAACAAAAGGATATCCTCAATATTACAACTTTAAGTTCCTGGTCTCGATGCTGCTTCCTACTTTCAAATATGTGCCAGTAATAAATCATCAACTTGACAGTGGGTGTGACATGGTCATAAAAAACATCCCCAGAAATCACTCAATCACATGAAATGTAAGAATTTTTTAAGAGTGGCCCATTAAAGGTACTGGCTAACATTTACCACAGTTAAAAAAAATCTGAGCTACATGATTCCCCATGCTACCATCGTCTTTAATAAGGTCTTAAAATGACGCCCTGAAAAAAATTATATTTCAAAATGATTATTTAGTACTTTAAAAAAGTGAAAATCGTAAGTTGATCGGATTCACCTACCCATTTTCTCCCATAGACTTACTGTGTGTACACCTAGGCTATTTAAACTCGCCCCGATTTTTAATTGTTTATTCATGCATAACTTACCATTGGCAGTGTAACTTTCCAAACTTTTGTATTCTAGGGTGTTTATTTGTCCATATGAACACTACTATGTAGTTTAGATATCAAAATTTGACAGTTTTTTAAATTGAAGCTCCACAATGTTAGCCTATCACTTTAAGATGCCCTCAATGTTTTGATTAGTTATAATATATCGTTTATGTTTCTATGTACGTGGATTGTTTCCCAATATTGCCACTGCCTTTGTGTCAGACAACCACACCTAGGGCAATTAACATGGAGGTAAATTAGAGACAGTTTTCATCTTGTAAGTGTGATGCAATTGCATGGCTGTTTGGTTTCTGTTTTATTTCCTTATACATGGATAATGTTTCTGTTGAACCAGGAAGTTTTAGCTTTCAGTTTCAGTTTTACAATAAAAAAAATTGATGTTGTTATGTACAACCCACAATGTGGTTCCCACACGTCTGAAATGAGGATGTACTTCCTGCATATGTATACATATTCAAATTGCATTTTATTCGTTTGGGTCCCAGAGAGAGAAATTTCTTTCTACATAGTAATAGTAGTTAGTAGTAGTAGTACCTAGTAATAGTAGTTGTAGTAGTAATAGTAGTAGTATAATAGTAGTAGTAATAGTAGTAGTAGTACTACTACATGTAGTACAAGAAATAGCAGTAACTAGATTTTAATTCGTCACTAAGACATATTGGTGATCCGCGTATCCGCTCCAAACATTAAATTTAAAGAAAATATGACAATCTATATCAATTATCATTGCATGATGAAATATGTCCCTCATCACCTAAAATTGTCTATGAAATATTAATTGAAAATTCAAGGTGCGCGTACGCGGTTGTCATGACGCGCGGACGGTCATGATTAGCACTAGTGATGACTTTTGACCTGAAGTTACTATGTACCAGGTTTGGTTATGTTACTCGACTCCAATCATGAGATATGCCCGAAATACGATTTTTCTTTGTGACGTCATAGATGACGTCACAAGTATTCAGGATGCAAAGTGGTGCCTGAACTGTTATCTACGGATCATAGGCTATCAGAATGCGCAATACAAGGTACATGTAGAGGTCATCGTTTATTCTAGAGAATAAATGACTGATTTAAGACTTAATTTTTAAACGTACGCGTACGCGTTCGTCGCAACGCGTGGACGGTTATGATTAGCACCAGTGATGACTTTTGACCTGAAGTTACTATGTACCAGGTTTGGTTATGTTACTCGACTCCAGTCATGAGATATGCCCAAAATACGATTTTTCTTTGTGACGTCGTAGATGACGTCACAACACTTTGTCATAGAAAGCGATGCCTGAAATGCTATCTGCGCATCGTAGTCTATCAGAATAAGCAATAAAAGTAAAGGTCACCGTTAATTCTAGACAGTTATGAGTGATTTTAAAATGCCCATCATTCACTACGCGCGCAATGCGCGCGCATTTATGTTTTTTGGACTTGTAAGCAATATTTTGGGTCCTAGTGGTCGGAAAAGGGTTCTAATTGATGGAGAATTCAATCAGAAATCCAAATCCATCGAGAAAACAACGATATTTGGTCGGGAAAGGGATGTGCGCGAAAAAACGTGCGCGTTTATACGCGCGCGCACCAAAATGCTCCAAATGACCTGAAATGTATAGATCTGTCAATAAGAAGTGATTCGGAGCATTTGTATGCCCCCGCCGGCAAAGTCTTGAGGGGGCATTAAGCGTTGCACCAGTCCGTCCGTCCGTCCTTCCGTCCGTCTGTCTGTCCGTCCTTCCGTCCGTCTGTCTGTCCGTCCGTCCTTCCGTCCGTCCGTCCTTCCGTCCATCCCCCTAATTGGTTTCCGCACGATAACTTGAAAAATATTTGACGGATTTAAAATTTTTGTGGTGTGTAGGTAGATCATACTAAAATGCAGCTCAAGTTCGAATTCGGAGTCTGCAGGTCAAAGGTCAAAGGTCACAGCTCATTATATATGCAAATTGGTTTCCTCACAATGACTTGAAAAATATTTGACGTATTTTAAAAATTGTTGGTGTGTAGGTAGATCATACTAAAATACAGGTCGAGTGTGAATTCGGAGTCTGCAGGTCAAAGGTCACAGCTCATGCAGATTGCTCTCCACATGATTACTCAATAAGAAATGCTTACTGATCGTGTTAAGCGGGGGCATCTGTGTCCTATGGACACACCAAATATCTAGTTTCATTTTACGAGCCCGTTGTGACGCGCACGCGCGCGAGGTATGGTCCAAAAGTTGCGTCGTGACCTCAGCTTGACCTTTGCCAAATTTGGTTATTTTAGTCCTCCGCCGGCTTGAGTCATCGCAAATGTAGGCTAAGTCTAACTTTTGGCATTTGACGTCATATATGACGTCACGGATAACTGAGCACGTTCAAAAAAATTGTGTGCCGAGGTCTTGACACGTTACATGTCTGTACCAAGTTACAACATTAGTAATGATGTCGTTCTTGAGATATCTTGTACACAAAAAATGACCAGCAAGAAACACAAATAAAAAAGAACTTTTGACAAACTCTACGGTGATCCGCGTTTACGCGGATCACCAATAATTGTTGTTGTACTAGTTATGGTAGTTGTTATAATTATCATCCATGTTGGGATAAATATACATGTATGTGTAGTGTAGAAGTAAGGTAAATGGTGGGGAATTTTTTTTATTGCCTCTGCCCAGAAGGGGCCTGAGAAAATATGTTTTTGGGTTGTCCATCTGTTTGTACACCCTGATCTCACGACAATATCTGGAGAACGTGCTTGTGGATTTTGATCATATTTGGCCCAGGCATGCATCTTGAGGTTTAAAGAGAATACACAGTACTGGTTGATTACTTGCAGAACAACAACTGTTTTCAAACCTGTGAACAGGTGGTATTCTGAGAAAATGTCATTATAGTACAGGAGTAGAATAGTTGAAAACAAGCAGAACACATAATCGTTTTGGACATAAATCTGTTACACAAATCCCACGTGCTGAGCAAAGTACTAACACAGAAATCTATATGTGGGACTATGTTAAGATTGTTGCCGAATACAACTGCAGGCATACGGAGCCTACTCCGTCGGGTACATCAAAACTGCCTATTCGCTCAAACTTTTTTATTTCATGATGGAAGGTTGAAATAGTCCCACATTAATAATGCAAATGTAAGTTTACTCTCAGCTGGAAAATAAGGAAAATGTGAAATTTTGAGTGAAAGATTTCCATTCATCAACCAGTACTGTGTATTCTCTTTGAAGGAACTCATTACATTTTGGACAAAATCTGCTGAAGGTCAGAGATTAATTGAATTAAATTGGCATATGTCAGGAATAACTATTGCCAGGGGGGTCAAATGGTGTTGCAGCTTGGCTGGATGGTTAGTAACAGCACGATCATTGGCATAATTGCTGGGTGCAGAAATGGAAAGGATGCGGAGGCATAACCATCAACTAAGCGGTCAAATGGATTTAGTTTCTCCTATTGTGTTTCTTCAATAGGCTTGTTACTTCTATTTATGCTTTGAAAGACTTTCACATTGTATTTTTAGCTCACCTGAGCTATTGCAATCACACACAGGAGTGCAATTTTTCTAACTGTGTGCAAAGTTTCTTTGGATTTGGGCTGTCCCAGTGCTCACTGCAGAAAAAAAAAATGTGATTTTGTCATGTGACTACAAGCCGGGAATGGCTAATTGAGCCCACTACATGTACACATATGCATTATGGAGCCAACTCTCACAAATTTTCTTAACTGTGGAAATATATAACAGGAACTCATACATGACAATTTTTAATGTCACAGTTTTTCCCAATGGTAATTGCCTTATTCTGACTACCTATTGAAATAAAGTTGCAGTGAAAAACAAAACAAAAAACATTTGGAAAACAGGAAAAGAGAATAGAAAGTAGATATCACTTATCAGAAAAAATTGTAAGGAGTGATGACTAACATAAAAATGGATTATCAATTATGAAATGAATGCAATACCTAATTATTCACCAGAGAGCCCACATGAAGTTTTTGATGAGGGCAATTTTTTTCCATGGAAAACACATAAAAACTGCCTTGGTCAAAAATATTAATATTATGTACACTGCGATGCATTTATGGGTGGTAATTTTCCAAGGGATTGCCACTTCATGAAATGATGTAATTTCCAAGAATAATCTCAAATTTCCGTGATGATTGATGATTTTATCACATTTGTGTTTACCCAGTTGTTTGTTTGTTTGTTTTGGCCAGGTCTTGCCACCTCTCAGAGATGCCACCAAGTTGCCTGAAGAGGGAGATTACCTCCGAAACAAGTAGGTTATTTAGTATTATATTCCACATACTAAGAATGTTGCTATAGGATTGGTCAAGAGTTGATCACGTGATAAAGCGTAGTTTTGCCCATCTGATCACCTGAGAAGAAAAGTTCGTTACACTCTAGGTGATAGTACTTTTTGGTTTCGCTGATCACTTCAATCCTCATAGTCCTAACGCGTGATCAATATTTTTGA
>JZLH01S0019432.1:35659-63225 GCA_001188425.1 Eucidaris tribuloides | reverse complement strand
CAACTTAATTTGAGATACAAGGTTTTATCAGCCCGAAACGGCACCTTAGTCACTGGGCTGTTAAAAATAGTATCTCAAAGAAGCAAAGTTTTCAGGTGAGCGAAAAGCATTCTACCAAATTATGTGCGTATGTTATATTATTTGAATTTAAGACTACGTTTGATAATCAATTAGATATGAAATTGTTGAAATTCATGAAAAATGATTTGGAAGGTGGGAAATGGAGTTACGAGATGTTCCAACTAAAGTTACATCCTAAGATGAATACGAAGTTTTCAAAAAGATTCAGTTTGACATTATGTTTTTAAATATGCAACTCATGTGGTTATTAGAAGATGGAAGGAGGATCATGTAGCCCAAACTCGAAACACTGTTAAACAGTCATCTTAAACATCTATCATAATGATGATGATGACTTTACTGTAATATAATATAATATAATATAATATAATATAATATAATATAATATAATATAATATAATATAATATAATATAATATAATATAATATAATATAATATAATAATAATAATAATAATAATAATAATAATAATAATAATAATAATAATAATAATAATAATAATAATAATAATAATAATAATATCGCCATGTTTTAGGCTGGCTCGGGCATGTGAGAAGACACTCCCTCCATGGCGGATGTGACGTCACGGATGGCATCAAGTGGATCGCTAACAACTGGATAACGGTCGACGATGACTATCAAAGGTATGACGTATCACGTTACACTGCCAAAGGTGTGTGTGTGTGAGGGGGGGGGGAATTCGACACTCATAAAATTATTATTAAGTTGGAAACTACATAGATGAAAAGTAAACCTGCTTGGTACCCCTGGTATTATTCACACGCCGAACAAGTTACTTCAAATTCCAAGCATTACCTTTAATTTAATTCATTAACACTTGTCTGGTATCTGTTTTGGACAACACCATAGTTTTGCATTTAACCAGTGGCTCAACACTAATGTCTTTCTTTTATTTCATCTTTTGCATGTCTGCGCTTTGTATTTCTGTTTTCCACTTCATTTCCTTTCCCCTTTTTCTGGTAAAATGAAATTTCGGAATTGTAAAATACGAGGTTTTCATACCTTGACTATGATACGATAATAAATTTCAGCACAGAAAAACTGAAAACTCTTCATCATAATCCGATTATAAACATATTGTTAGTCATTTAAAATAGTTTGCTCATTAACCAACTTTAATTTTCGCCTTTCTTGATTCCTGAAATTGTAATGGCTTACAATCAGGGACGAATTTTAATTGAAATATAACTTATAAATCTAATAGCCTTTGAATTCAGTTTTCTTCGATTTAAAGTTAATTCCAATAGAATTTGTTCCCGAACAGAATCCATTAGATTTAAACATACAATCTGAAGAATAAAGCTATATGATAAAGCATGTATGCACGAAATGTATATTGAGGAATGTGACAGGTGAAGGTACTATTGTCAACAGAATGTTACAAAAGCTAGATTGGCTGCTTTCAGATGTCTCATTATAAGAGCCATCCACTTTTCAAAGCTATTTGGTATTATGGGGTTCAGCCGTTCTATTTACTCACTACAAATTGGATTTACTTATTCATTGGGAATATGTACGCACTGTGTTTTATTCCAGACAAATGAAATCTGATGAAATTATATTGAAGAAGTTGAATGAAACATCTGCACCAGCAGTAAATGAAAGAGAAGAAGGACCAAATAGTGACGGAACAGACGGTACTGGACCAATTATTGCCGATGAATATAGCGATATTAAAATTCAACAAACGACTGACGAATCTGAAGAAGTGACGGTCCCAAGCCACCTCCTCAGCGAAACCGACGAGACAGCGCCATCTTCGGTAAACGACGAGACAGTTGAATCAGGCTCGCTTGAACATTCTGAACTGTAACAAAATTCCGCGATGCATCCACGCAAAATATTATTACGAATGATTTTACTGTCATTTGCCTTTTTTGGATTAAATATGTTGATCTTCACATTTTTGCTCATAATTGTTTCTTCAATATTTTGACTTGACTATGACTATTTTCTCCTGTTACAATTTCAGATTTGTTTTAGTGTTTGATTGAAACAATATTTAGTAATAATCTCCAGTATAATTTAAAAACAACCAAACCAAAGCAATATACGATAGAATATTAATAATTAATTTTAGCATCATAATTATTTTCACTTACATCGTTTTAAAAAGTTACATTGTTATTTCAGTTACGTTTAAAAAGTACACTCTTAATATTATTGATCATTTACCATGATACTTAATGTGCATTTCTTTCTTGTTTATTTAGTTAATATAGTTATGTACTTTGCTAATATAGTTATCTATTTAGTAAGTATATAGTTATTTAGCTAGTTAAAATAGTCATTTAGTTATTTACTTAATTATCTATTTAGTAAGTATATAGTTATTTAGCTAGTTAAAATAGTCATTTAGTTATTTACTTAATCTTGTTATTTATTTTGATCTTCTTACTTATGCGATCATCTCTTCTTCTACCTGAAATATACATAAGTCATTGATGTGACACACTACTATGCAGGAAAACAAAATGGCCGCGAATTTCCGACATTTGCTCCGGCAACAATTGCTCTGACTACTAGTGTATTTCATGCACTAACCCTGAACTCAAGCATAACCCTAACCCTAACCCTATTCTGAAATGGAAACTCAATGGCAACCCTAACCCTCAGTCTTTGTCTTCTGAGATATTGTCACCGGAGCAAATTTCCGAACACCGTGACCGCACTATTCATCTATTCAGGTAATGTGCCCGGTTTCGTGGCCTGAAACATTACATAAAGGTACTCAGCAAATCTCTAATATTTCCGTTTTTTGTCTTATAACTCTATTAAATATTCTTGCTGCCTCACACATACAGATGTCTCTAGAAATTGTCATCTTTTTCAGTTCTGTACGTTTAAACATCAAGACGAAAAACGAGCGATGGTGCATTGCAAGGGTGACAACACTTCGTATCTCAATTTTTTGGTTAAAATGACTTATTTGATATATTCAGTGGCGACCGAAAGTATCGTCACGTTACAAACGCGTTTACTGAAACGCTTTTCTTGAAACGATGTTCAAACGCGATGAAACGCAAGCGTAGTGAATTTGTGCCTAATGAAACGAATTCGTTTCAGGAAACGCATTTATAACGTGACTACATTTTCGGTCGCCATTGTATAATATGATCACGTAGCGAGGAAATAACACATTCTTCTGTCCGAAATCGTAAATTCCAATCTTAACAGACAAAGCCATTCATGTGAAGTGGTAAATATAAGGAAATCCCATTTGTTTCATTATTGACATGATTGAAGCAGTCATTTTTTTTTTGGGGGGGGGGAGGAAGATTCCTAAACTTTTTATATTTTTGAGATACGGAACTTTAGTAACCGGTGTGATGATTTAGTGGTTAGAGCGTCCGCCTCCGAAAGGTTGCGGGTTCGAACCCGGCTGGTTAGACTTTTAAAAAATGGTCCCTTCTACTTTGTATAGCCTGGGTCTCGGCATTCTGGAACAGAAAAGGGTAATAATACTATTTATGTTATGCAGGGCCCGCTGGGAGAAATGTCTATTTGACTGAAGAGGCTACACTGGGTAAAATAAAAAATATTATAAAAATTATTATCATAAAAAGTAGTATTATCACTTCAGCAACACATCAACTTGATTGTTACATTTTGCACTTCAGTGACAAAGGGTTCGAATTTGTACCATTGCACACTTCGATGTAATGGTAATTTCGCGCCATTTATGATTCAATTAAGCACATTAGAAGGTGAAACATACACTAGGCGTTAATTTCAACACCCGGCGTGTTGCGCAATATACAATGTGTCTCAAAAAAGTTGTGGAAGTAAAAAAAAACACCCTCTTTGACTATTAGAAACTATTGTTGTGACTGACGATTACATCAGCATCACGGGCATAATCTAAGCCTTCAAATGGCCTTTCTTTTGTTCAAATTGCTCATTTTAATCTCGACAAGTTCAATTAACCACAAAATGGTAAAATCACATTGTGTCTCTTTTGTATGGGAAGAGGGCCTGATGCTAGCATTGACTGCAGTAAAAGTGGCACAATTTTGATTTTACCCTATTACTGTAAACTAAACATATCTCAAGATTAACATAATCGAATTTAACAAAACAAACGGCATTTGAAAGCTAAAACTGTGCCCTTAACTTTGATGTATAAGCATTTACGTCACAACAGTATTTTGTTATTGCCAAAGAGGGCACTTTTTTACATACACAATTATTTTTGAGATAAAATGTAGATAAAGAATGATTTTAATTTTAACACAATTGATATGAAAAGTAATACTTTTGAAGGATGAATTATTTTTTAATAACAAGCAAGATGTTGAAATTTAACACTATGGTCATGATGGTATATCTAGTATCTGCTGTTTATTGGGTAACACACAATTGTAACATGCATACTCAGACACGCACATTCATATACATAAATACACATACATACGTACACACATACACAAACACACATAATTATAACCACACACACACACATACACGCACACATACACAAACACACATAATTATAACCACACACACACACACACACACACACACACACACACACACACACACACACACACACACACACACACACACACACACACACACACACACACACACACACACACACACACACACACACACACACACACACACACACACACACACACACACACACACCTTGTGATCTTAATATCAGTTTGTGTGTGTATGCTCAAGGGGAGATTATGAGATACTATATACATACGAGTAAACTTTGACGTCGTGCGTTATAATGCCAGGTGAACATCATTACAAACATGATGACTAAAATTAATCATCTGTGGAGAAAAATGCGTAATTCCTCCTTCAAAATAAAGATTTATGTAACATAACTTCTGAGACACAAGACACATGTTCCGATAATATCACAATTATCAAATTTGACAGTATTTTCTAAAACTAGAAACAATTAATTTATTACAGTGGGGGAGGATGCGTAATTCTTCCTTCAAAACACCATTTAATGTAATATAAATGCTGAGACACAAAGACACATATTCTGATAACATCACTATTATCAAATTTGACAGTATATTCTTCATTTGGAAACAATTAATTTATTACTCTAATTAGACATAAATGATTAGGTCCTATTACTTTTAATATTGAATGAGACAAAAAATTAAACATACTGACGCATGAGGGATGAGTGATTTCATGATGATTAGCCATTATACACAATAATACACTCTTGATCTTTAAGATGATTATATCGAGTTGAGAAAGAGTAACAGTCAGTCTTAGAATTAAAGAGGGTGTTACCAGGGTTCCCTCTATATCTAGAAGGTTTGAACATTCTTCAAAGAACCACTACAGTTCTTGTAAATTGTATTTAGAACCCCGTCTGTAGAACCTTTTTTTTTGATTCCAGGTGGAACATTTCTTTGATGGTGTTGTTGTTATTTAACGTAGGAAGAACCATTGGGATTGCATCTACATATACACTTTAATAAAAGGGTTCAACTCTGAATCACAAAAAAGTGCAATCCCATGCCGCACTGGCAGTTCCATTTCAGGTGCAAAGTGAGATCAGGGCCCTATTTCATAAAACTTAAGAATATTCCTAATTCCAGAGGAATCATTCCTAAGTCCTTGATTGTTCCCAACTGTAGAAACATTCCTAAGTTCTATTTCATAAAGCAACTTAGGAATAAGAGTGTTCCTATCTTGGCTGAAATTGTTCCAAACTTTAGGAGTGATTATTATCATTCTTAAGTTTCACATGATAATCAAGCTCACAAAAAAATGCACTTTTCTGATTTACCTGGATCAAGGCACTCTTTACAGGTATACAACTTTGCATTTTCTATCTTGTCATACACTAATATTAATAAGATATTGACTTTTGAAAGCAAATACTCTTCCACAAACTTTTAAGAAATATTGAAGTTAGGAATTAAAAAAAATCCTTACTTTTTGTTATGTTAATCATGCCTAAGTTAGGAATTTTCTTAAATAAATTATTCCTAAGTAACTTAGGAACAATAACTTAGGAATGATCCTTAGTACCTTTATGAAATAGGGCCCTAGTGTGCAACCTTGGCACGGTTGCCAGGTTTTCCGATTCTTAAAACGCCAAATTGCACACCAAATTCAAATTTGCATTTGATACATGTATGGGCAGCATCGCCTAGAAGCGATTAGAAATAACGTTGTGGTCAATTTTAAACCCCTTTGAATTTTTGAAACCGTTGCCGCTGCCAAAAATTGAGTGCCACGGTTCATTATGGGCAGCCAGATTTTGCACGTGACGTACATGCGTATCGCTACTTTGGGATTCTTGTGGCACCCAATTTGCTGAAAATCCTTTGAAAATGGGGTTTTATCATGATTTTTAGCCAAATGTTACGCGTGCCATTGTAAAACGTCAAAAAAACGCCAAAAAGCCATATAGCGTGCTCTTTGAATTCTTCAATGCCAAACGATATAAAAAAATATCACCCAAATTGGTGTTTGGGCCGTTAAAAGCGTCAAACTGGCAACCCTGAACAGCAGCCGCTACAGTAGTATGGCATAACCACTTATTGATGCAAAGTCGAAAGACGAAAAAAAATGTCCTATCAACCAAAACTTTGCTTTTGCTTACATGGTATGTTCGATGGCCTCGGCATGTAATGACAAATCTCATCCACGTTTATTACCGCCTTTCTACCATATGTGTATTTGTATAGAGATGGTGCCATCAAATAGATGAAAAGCGGCCCTTAGATACAAATTATTATAAATATATAAATATATCTATCACAAATAACCCGTTTTTACTAATGATTAGTATAGATGTTTTACATAACTAACCACTTGAAACAATCCATATTATTTACTCTTTGCCTTTATTGTCTAAGTTTCAGGGTACGATTGAGACAACTTCTCATTCCACTTCGTTTCGTTTATTTATGCAACTTTTTCATAATTTACAATGACAACTAAAATACAATTGATAGCATTTGTACATATAACAACCGTAAATAATATTACATATGAATAACACATGAATAACATATCATTAACTCAATATATTTCTCTTTACATAAATAGTGAACGTTACATTGCGATAGATATTACTAGATAATTGAATATTTTATGAGATTTTAGCATTTCATATTTTGAAATAGTTATTGTTGCGGAAGCTTTCACAGAAAGCATGAAATGCTTGAAACTGGAATAATAAATTCTTATTTTTTTAAAGAATATGTTGAAAATGCGTGAATGAAATTTTTTTCATTATTTCATTTCTTTATGATTTGTCAAGATAAGACATTAATCAAACTTTCTTAATGATGATGTCGACTCACTGTATAATAATATATTAAACTGACAATCACACGAAATCATACTAGCTGTTTCACATTTATGTACACGGTTATTATCACAACAATTATGTACAAGACGGTTGAAAGTTTTGTCTTCTTTCATTATTTGTTGCAAAAGATTAATGTGCCACTAACCTGAGTAGATGATGCAAGGATATCATCTACATAGAAGCTAATGCCCGAAACACATTTCAAACAGACACATTACATCGTTTTTATGTCACTGAACGCTAGCTAACTTAATGCTTTCACAGTCGCTTACAGCGCTACAGTATAGTGCTCACTTCCCAATTAATAATCCCTTCCCCCAAATATTGCTTGCGTATATGAAGTCTTCACAAATGTTTACAGCTTCAAATCCTTTCATTTCTCGGGTTTATTTCTTGTCATATAGTGTTAACCGTTCTAAATTACATGTAAATGAGTATAAAAATGTATTCAGAACTCTCTAAAAATGAGTGATTGAAAATGTTTACTCTTTGAAAAGTGAATTTTTAAAAAGAGTGAATTGAGTGAATTTGCTGTGGATATGGGAGTGACCTTAATCACGAACTTAATGATCACGCGAAATCTCCGAGTAATCCCTGAGGTCAGTTCAAAATGAGTGAAAAACACCACATTCTCACTCTAAATTCAACCTTTTTAAAGATTTACTTCTAAACGAGTGGACATATTCACTCATTGTTTAGAGATAAAGCCCATTTTGTTGTTTTCTGTTCGAGGAAACATTCACCAGAAGGCCAGAATACATGCCTTAGTTCCGGCAAACTCTTACTCAACCACCCCCTAACTGTTACTACGAGGTGTACACCATGCACGTGTATGGACTTTCAAAATGGACAATAAACAAGTAATAATCCGTCGATCCCAGAATACCCTAGGCAAGTATTCAAATCTGAAAAGATTCTCTTTTCAAGTATGCTTTCTGTTAAAAAATAAACCTTTGTTTCCTGAGTTAAGCGATTTTGATACCTTTGACTGTACGAACGTATGTAGATCGCTCGTCCGTGAAAAAACAACCCATTTTATTCGTTTCTTTTTACACGCGCATGGTAGGCCTACAACTTGTACTAACAGTGCCCACCCCCACCCCCCCCCCTTCCAGGGGCTCAAACACTTAGACTTGCTACTGACGATGACGTAATGCTATCCTTACGCCAGAACCTCAAGTTTCTTAAAAGTTCCAGACCCTTTTCCCGAAAAGTGACACTCGTGAACATGTAAACAGGGGCGTTCCACCAGCTGTTACATATGAGGAAAATGGTGGACACAAAGTACAGGGCATCTTGGGTGTGTTTTTCCAATGGGGGATCCTTGAATTGAAGAACGATTGAAATGAACCAGGGAACTAATGCCAAATAGAACAAGCCCGTAATTACGAGAACAGTTCGTAGTCCTTTTAGACCCGGGCGTGCTCCGCGTTTACCGTTTATTGGACCGTTTACACGTTCCGCATCTGGACGTTTAGGGAATTTAGGATTTTGTGGATTGCGTTTAGCGACCTTGCATGCAATTGCCAATAAGCGGGCATTCGTGTACGTAAGCACTAAAAGAGGAATCAGGCATACTATCAAAACGCATAAACCAATGGTCAGTCTCGCTGTGGCTTTAAGTGCACTAGGATCTTCAAAAGAAAAGGAAAGTGAGTGGGTCTTACACATGTGCTGGATGTAGGTCGTAAATGGCATTGTCGGGACTGGTAGCAATACAATCGAAACTACTAAGAGAAAAAATTTCATAACCCACAGAGAGACACACATTCGAGTTGGTGTTGCTACTCTCATGTACTTAAAGGGATATCTCACGCAGAGATAGCGTTGCACGTTTAAGAAACAAACGTGGTACAACGAACAGAATATCATGAACATACAGAAGAACGGGATGTACGAACAGATCGCTTCCGAAATTGGCCAGTCTCCATCGTCGAAAAATAGAACTGCTTCCAGGACTGAAACAGTCACCCCGCTGACCAAGTCAGTTAAAGCAAGACTATAAAACAGAAGACGCGTTATCTCATCAAACGTATCCTTTTTCTTGTGTAAAACAGTTAATACAAAGATGTTGAAAACTACTATAAGAAGTATTGTGATTCCAAAAGTACTCAATTTCAAATAGCCGACTATTCCTGGACCATTGTAATCGTCTTCGTCGTAAGATGAAAAAGCTGTGCTATTATCCATGTTTATAGTTTGGTAATCACAAACATCGATGTAATGATTCAAGCAAGGCTGTATAATAGTCGAGGAAAAATGCTTTGTCCTATCGCACTTGCACTTGTGAGGAAATCCCCGTAAGATTTAACAATTCAGTTATAAACAGCAAAGGAAGTCACAAACTTTGATTCTGCAGGTAGTGATTATGGAACTTGGCCGAACGCCTTGCCGCAGGAATCGCAGTTAGTGTGGTCTTGACTTTCACGCAGATGAAATCAACAAGGTCATCAAAAAGCAAATCACATCCATTCTCTTTCAAAGTAAATTCACAAAGAAGTGGCACCTTCAGTTTCGATAATTTTTCTCATCATAAGACGGTGACAATAATAATAATGATCGTTTTGTCCAGCAACAGTCATTCTAAAAGCAAGTGATGAATGTTTCAAATTGCTTTGTGGTGTGGGAGTACTCGTACTTCAGTAGTTCAGGCGATTTCCTGTCGATATCTCAAGTGGTTAAGAAACTATTTCGTTCTTTAATTATGAACCCTATGTATGATGAAATCGAATCGACACCATAGAAATTCCATATGCGTAGGAACAAACCGCCTTTACGATGGCTTGCCAAATTCTTACAGTGCTCTTGATGTACGTTAACGTAGTTTCTCTCTACTGTTCTGCTTCTTGCTGTTGTCAGTCCACTATCCCAATGCTTACAGATTGAAGAATCTTTTAAAAGTTTTGGGAACTTTAGATACCTTCGTTCACTGAGATAGGGCTCCCACGCAAATCGGAGATATGCTTTCTTGTCCTTTTACTTGGTATCGTGATGGTTTCGGTGGAACCTTTAAATATTTCGAGCAATCGCGATCTCCAGAGCATTTCTGTCGACCTGTCGTCTGTCACTCAATTGCAACAACTTAATTGCGATCACCTAATCACTGAATTTTGTAAAAACATGGGAATTTCTACTTTAAAAACTCCCAGGTTAAAGAATTATCCAGTTCGCGTAATTTGAAGATTAGATGCAATAGTCACTTCTCTACGCGTTCATATTTCATTTCAGTCAAAAGAGTGATGCTATTAGGCGAGGTGTCATACATTCAACTCATGGGCATATAAGCGCGGCCACCACTAGTCTTGTACACTTTTGACATCAGGTAATAATAGTTGATGAATTGACCTGGTTTTCCAGTCGTCAGGTTTGCTAAATGGTCGTATCCTAGCAGCCTTTCACGTACGTGCAGATTCTCTGAGCTTCACCTAGAGAAGGACGCACATTTTAAATTGCATAATTACTCATAACCATCAGATGAGATTACGATTTAATGATGGATTGACCGTTGTTTTGAAGTCATTTAGCTTTAATTACGCGGCATCAATGAATTTAGCGTATAGAGAAGTGGAATTAAAGTAAATAAAATCACTACATTGTTCAAACATTGCTGCTGACGCAGCACTTATTGATTTGCGGGCGGAAAGTCGCGAAGTCCATTAAGCCAAAATACACAAGAGTATCTCTCTTCCACTTCCTGAATTCATTTCAAATCATTAAACTATTCAGTGGCATGCATTATTCAAGGTCTTACTCCTTACGATCCAACATGTTTCCATGAGCACTGAAATACTGATGAACTTCGTTAATTTCGTAGCAGATACATGTAATGTCCCCTATACCATTTATGTTGTATTTATATAACAGTATAACAGGCACAGACAATTATAGCAGTATTTCAGGCTTCGGTCGTATTATTGATGAACACGGGTGAAGATTGTGTGTGTGTGTGTGTGTGTGTGTGTGTGTGTGTGTGTGTGTGTGTGTGTGTGTGTGTGTGTGTGTGTGTGTGTGTGTGTGTGTGTGTGTGTGTGTGTGTGTGTGTGTGTGTGTGTGTATGCATGTATGTGTATGTGTATGAGTTTGTGTCTATCTGTCTGTACGTGCGCTCGTATCGTGGTCATTGTTTCCTGTACTGAGGTCACTGGCAATAAATTATTAAAATGATATTGCGCGCATCAAGCCATTTAATGGATTGCTTTGAAACAGCAATAATGAGAAAGATTCTCATTTGTTTCATCACCTTCGTGCAGAAACCGGAAACAATTTCACAAAATTCTGATTGACAGTCCTGTTAATATATTCGTCACTTGTCAAATTGATAGTACTATCCATGAAGATGACAACATTTTAGTGTCGGATTTCAATATGCAATTTAATATCTTCGTGTTGCCAATTAAAAGTGTTAATTTCCTGTTTGTAACGATGCAATCACGTTGTAAATCTCTGATTAAAATCATACTCGTTACGAACATGGAGTATGAAACTACCTCAATGCGAAATTTAAAGAATGATTGATCATCAATGAAATCGTACACTATCGTCACCAATTGTGGAACATGCTTTTAACAGTTTAAGCACAAGTACAAAATCTGACAATCATTTTACTTCTCGCTTTTTCACATTCCTCTTCTTATCATTATTATTGCTTTGTCATCATTTCGGATGACAAGGACTAGAAAAGCGAACCTAATCATTGTTACTGGTCCCGTGTAGTTTTGCATACATGGATATTCGACCACAACACCGGGTTTTCACCCTTCTCTTTTCGATTGGTTCTTTTATATGCTGAGGTGTTTCTGTCTCAACACGGGACCTCCAGTTTAATAACGTCCTATCCGAGGGACGGGGCGATGGGAATAAAGTGCCTTACCCAAGGACACACTCGCCACGGCGTGGACTCGGGCCCCGGACCTCTAGGTCGGGAATCGATCCGAAGTCTTATTCACTAAACCATTACACCTTCCCCAATAAATACAGAACTAGTCGTGATGGGGCTCATCGAAGGAAAAGCTTAAATCACTCGTAATATGACAGGTGTCAATAATACATGAGAAGTTCTTTTAACACATCACCAAAAGAAAACAATAGACACGCGGCAATTATTTTCTATCATCAGCAGAAAATCAAATATTGAAACTCACTTTGCAAACAATATGCGAGTACATATGCGAAGCGCTGCCATCGTCCTGACAACATTCACTGAGATTTGACGCCTGTCCTGAAATGCAATGCAATAAAGTTGACGTTGATATCGATGAAGTTCATTGAAATGGGATCACCTTGCCGATCAAAGAATATTATTTTCTTCTTCTTTCTCTTTATATTATTTTGCTGTGATACTTACGTCACCAATTTATTAAACACAAGTCTGATCGAAACCTGTCCAAATGTATTAAAGGCAGGTAATATCATTCACACGCTCTCCGCAAAACGGGAAAAGATTACTCATGTCCTCAGGCTATTGATGAAGGACATGTCAATCTATAGGGATCAGTACTTACCAATTTTGAAAATGTACAAAATAAACTACGGCCGTTTACTGTACGTTTTATGCTGGGAGTTTTACAACCAAAATCAGAAGTCTAATGGTCACTACAATTCCACTAAAACTGAGTTTCAAGCTCCTTTACTTTGCCAACGGTTCTCAGATGGAATTTTCTTTTATATGCAAGTGTTAATTTTAAGGCATGCAAAAGAAATGCGTGGCCTTTAAGAAAAATGCTCTGTCATACAATTCCCCTGATAATATTGAAGCGTTCTTGTTTGGAAGCTTATAAACACCGTGTAAAGTTTTGGTACACGGTGAAAAATTTAAGTATAATACATGTAGATAATACATAATAAATATAAAATTGAAATGTAGATTAATAGTGTCTGTTCAGTTAATATAAAAGTGATGTAGCATAATATTACACGGTGCACTGACCAGCTGGAGACTGATCAAATTTGCGATTGTGCGCTGTATAGTTTTTTGTACAATAGAGAATGAAATTTTCTCCTCCTCTTGTTTTTTTTTTAAGATGAGGCCTACACCTACATCATCTTTTAATGTTCTGAAAATTATATATGCTCTCAAATGCTTCCATTTCGGACAAACTAGTGAAAAAAAGTATGGGGAAACCCAGACTGTAAAAAATGTACATGGTGCACTCTGCTCCTTGATAATAAAAACGTTGTCAGTATCGACAACTTATTTTCAGTAGGTCTGGTGTTGTTTCCTCATGTCTGGCATGGCAATATACCATCCTTTGTGAAAAGTTGATGAAAAATATGCTGATCAACCGGAAATATACTTGAGCTCTTATAAAAGAGTCAAGTTTGTATTATACATGTATAAGCGGGAATCGGAGTTTTTTTTATGTGTTCCAGTTGTCAACAAAACGTAAGTAATCGATTCATGCAGTACGTCTTCACGCATAATTATGATTAAGATTCATTGTTTCCTAGATGATATTAATTGTGTGCTATAATAGTCGACACTATCAGCGTACCGGGGGAGGAAAGTTTGAACAGTAAAGTCTAATTTCAGTAACTTTATTTCTAGGAGATGTAACACTTCATTTGAAACCATGAATGTACATACAAAAGAATGATTACACGTAATATAACGTCGTTTTATCCCCTTTCTGGGCATAACCATTGATGTTACTTCCTGATATTACTCGAATATTCCTAAACTTATTCCTATGATAGGTCGAATATTGGATCAAAAAGACAAAAAAATCGTATCAATTTGTAATTCAAGGTTTAAATCGTGTATTTTAAAAGGTAAAAATCCAAAAATTTTCTCAATCCGGAAAGAGCAACCTATTTTGCTTAATTAGCCCATTTAAGCACCATTCAACGACAAGTAAACACTGATGGATTACAAACTACTACTGAGGAATCACCATAAGAACACTATCAACTATTGAATTACAAGAAGCCCATACCACTGAGGAAATACCATTAAAACACCATTGAGTTACCATATACCACTGGCCAGACAGCAGTGACCGTTGGAGTATCATTCACACACCATACAACTGTGCAAAGGAACACCATTGAATTACAATTTAGCACCAGGGAAGCACCATTGGAACACCAATGAATTACCATCTGCCACTGAGGAAATACCCTTGAAACTGGATGACCATTCACACACCATACAATACGTGAACACCACTAAATCACTATTTAGCACCAAAGAAGCACCATTGGAACACATTGAATTATTATCTGCTACTGCGGAAACACCCTCGGCAAATGGATAACCATTCACACACCATACAGTGGCGGATCTAGCTTTTTGCTAAGAGGGGGGCGGGTGACCCAATGACGATGGGAAGGGGCAAAAAAGTTCAAAATGTCAAAAAATTGGCGCGCAGCGCGCAAAATTGCAATGCATTATTTTTCTCGTATAGCGTGCCGAAAATTTGAAAAATTCATATGTAATTTAAAAATTGTGTATTGAATTACAATCTTCAACTGAGGAAACACCATCGGCTATTAGAGTATGAAAAAAAATATCATTTGTCGATCACCATTCACCAATCATTCACCTTTGAAATACCGTTCACTATTCACCATTCACCATTGAAATATTTGCCGATCACCATTTACCACTGAAATATTAACCAATTACTATTCACCATTGAATTACTATTGAAACACCGTTTGCCATTGGACTCATAAAAAATCACAGTTCAAAACTTAAATACCGTTTACCATTGATAGTTCACCATTGAAATATTTACTAATCACCATTCACCTATGAGTTACCATTGAAACACTGTTTACCATTGGACTCCTCGAAAGTAGTATTTACCAATCGCTATTCACCGTAGAAATGGCGTTCATCATTCACCATTCACCACTGAAATATTTACCAATCACTATTTGCCATTGAAATACCAATGAAACACCGTGTACCATTAGACTCTGTCAAATAAATACATGTATACCATTCACAAATCACCATTCACCATTGAAATACCGTTCACCATTCACTATTGTAAATTTACTAATTACCATTCACCACTAAAATATTAACCAATCACCACTCACCATTGAAAAACAATTGGAAACACCGTTAACCATTAGACTCTATCCAAAATATAATTTACCAATCACCATTCACCACTGAGGTACCGTTGAAAAAACCGTTTACCATTAGACTCCCCCCAAAAAAATCAAAATTCGCCACTGAAATACCGTTCACCATTCACCAATAAAATATTTACCAATCACCATTCATCATTTGAAAAACAATTGAAACACCGTTTACCATTAGACTCCCTCTAAAAATTTTATTTACCAATCACCATTCACCAATGAAATATTTACCAATCATTACTCGCAATTGAATTACCATTGGAACACCGTTTACCATTAGACTCTGTCAAAGAAAAATATAATTTACCAATCACCATTTACCATTAAAATACTCACCGTTCACCATTTACCTTTAAAGAACCATTGAAACATAATTTACATATCGTTTACCACTGATTACATACCACTGAGATGCCATTTATCTACCATTACATATTTTGTTTGCCGAGCTGATCAAGTCAACAATTTACACTGATAAACCGAAACTAGGAATGGGAATAAAAAGCGGAATTTGGAATCGGTGTATGTCATTGTTCAACCCGCAATTACGACAGTCGTTGTCAGTTTTATGTTGACAAATTTCATATTGATATTTCTTGTCTCCCTGATAAATTACAAGAGAGGGGTTTACTTAATCGTCAAGTGCATGTAGCTACATTTACTTGAATGTTATTTTAGATTGGCAGCTAAACCGATGAGACTGTTGAACTTCATATGCGATATACCTTTGCCCGAACCGGAACGTAGGCCTAAAACGACCGAGCGTTGGCTTTCCGATGTTTTAGAACTTGTCAAGAAACCCTATTACTGGATTTTGAGGTCTTTTAACGCATACAACATTTGGGAATATTCTGCAAAGGTAATATAAATCTGCAAAGAGAAGATGTAGTAAAAGCAGTACATGGATGAGTCGTTAAGCGTTGGAAATGTTGGTTTTACATGTAAATGTTGGCCTACACGCAAGCTTTCGTACTACACTGTGTTTAATCTGAAAGTTTTATGTGATTATCTAACTATAGTTTGGTATTTTGTTTTGGTTGAGTGGTTACATTAACAAAAATAAGAACAAAAGAGTTAACTAGTAAATCTATAGCAATTTAAAAAAATGTTTAAGTCGCCAATCTCTTGTGTGTTTGTGCAGGAAATTATCAAGTTGAGACCCTTTTCGATGAGTGAGGCAATTACTTATCAGCAAAAACAGTGACCAAACCCTTGTGTTCAAGTCGACATGGCTCGACCTAAGCGACTTGGCCGGCCGATTACCAACCTCTTGGTCCTAATCGGATGGTTGTTGCTATGCCAACGGGAAATACAAGTGAAAGGTATGTGGAAACAGTCGTCCTGGGTAAACTATACGGCAATGTGCATACGTCTGATATATTTTTGTATGGTACCTTTTATAAGAATACGACTTATAGTATTAAAAGCAATCTTTTAGTGTTAAAAATCACACTCCTAGAATTAAAATCGTACAGTCACGTGGTGTATGCTTTAGGCAACACCCTTAAAGTGTTTAATTAACCTTTATGCAGTGTAGACATAAGTCATGTAGGAATAATGTTCATATTCGATTTCGCTCAGAATGTCAACGCTTCATAGCAGCGGCTATGAGACAAATTGGCTCAAGTCACAAAATTACAATTTGAAGAAAAGGAAATTTGGAATTTGAAAAATCCATAATAAGGCAAAGACACAATATGCGTTTTGAACTGTTCGTTGTTTCTAGCATAGAATTTATTTGTCGATAATGTAAATATTATCAGAATATGCACGGACCCTGAAACTACAATAAAAGACTGTAGAATAAGTACTTAAGCCACATTTTGACGAAGATTGTTTTGAAGTCGTCACATGCTGCGATTTTTTTTTGGAAAAAAATGGTCAATTTGACCCTTCCCTAGTAGGGGTCAGGGGAGGGGTCATCCGGAGTCAAATTGTTTAGTTGGTCTAATTTCATCAAAATGTATCTCAAATGACTCGACTACTTACAAGGATTAAGAAAATATCAGACTTGTAGTACCCGTACCCATACCCCCAAATCGGGTCCCGTACCCGTACCCATGGTCTCAGACCCGTACCCATACCCATGACTTTGTCACATGATGGACCAGGACCCGTACCCGTACCCATACCCATGGTCTCGTACCCGTACCCGTACCCGTATCCATGGTCTCGGACCCGTACCCGTACCCGTGACTTTGTCACATGCTGGACCCGTACCTGTACCCGTACCCTTGGCTCTGTACCCGTACCCATACCTGTACCCGTGGCTTCGTACCCGAACCCGTACCCCTACCCATGGCTTCGTACCCGTACCCGTACCCATAACTGGGACCCACACTACAAGTCTGGAAAATATATAATTTATCTTGTATTTTGTGCTTTGTTGATGAGATATCGGGTCACTTCCGGTCAAAGGTCAAATGAGGTCAAATTTCAAACAACATCCAAATTCGACAAATTACATATCAACTTTTTGTCTTACTAAGGACATTCCAATACAAATAAGTGTTTTTGACATTCATTAATTCGAGAAATGCATTTGTTTTCCTCAGACCCTTGTTTATAGAGGAAGAAGTACTCAAGTCCACAATATTGATTATTGATTATCGGAAATCAACAAGTGTGATAATATTTACTTTTGTCGTATATTCATCTTTTATTGTGTCAACTACATTAACTTCACCAAGTTCGGAAGTACAACTCAAACAATTGTACCTGTAGACAAATTTCAAAACTTTGACCCTTTGTTTTTCAAAAGTAGTATTATATGACTATACATGTACTTCTTATTCTACAGTCTTCAATTTGAGATTCAATCCCAAATAGACTAAAATCGAACAAAAAATCTCATAGAACTTATTTCAGAGAATAATAGCACAATCACACATTCAGTCATCTAACAGACCTTTCACAAACAACAAACAAAATTGCAGAAACATAATGAAAGAATTGTAACTATAGAAGGTGACAAACATAACGTGTTCATTATTGTTATTATGCAAATTGATTGATTTTCTTTTGTATCTTGATTTTATTTTACAGCTGCTTGCACTGTAAGCTGTGCTGACTATTGCTTAAATCCACCGCCATGCGGTACGACTTCCCATTGCCGCACAGAAATAGACGAAGAGTTAGAAACAGGTAGGCATTATTATTTATTATCATTATTATTATTATTATTATTATTATTATTATTATTATTATAATTATTATTATTATTATTATTGTTGTTGTTGTTGTTGTTGTTGTTGTTGTTGTTTTTTCAATGGTGAGTGGTGAATGGTGATTGGTGTTTTTTTTATTAGCCCAATGGTAAACAGTGTTTCAACGGTACCGCAATGGTGAATGGTGATTTGTAAATGATATATTTATTTGACAGAGTCTAATGGTAAACGGTGTTTCATTGGTATTTCAATGGCAAATAGTGTTTGGTAAATATTTCAGTGGTGAACGCCATTTCTACGGTGAATAGCGATTGGTAAATACTACTTTCGAGGAGTCCAATGGTAAACAGTGTTTCAATTGTAACTCAATGGTGAATGGTGATTAGTAAATAATGGTGAACGGTCAATGGTAAAAGGTACTTCAGTGTTGAAAGGTGATTGGTGTTTTTCATGAGTCCAATGGTAAACGGTATTTCAATGGTAATTCAATGATGATTGGTGATTGGTTAATATTTCAGTGGTAAATGGTGATCGGTAAATATTTCAATGGTGATTAGTGGACGGTTGTTGTCATTACAAGTAGTAGTAGCAGCAGTAGTATAGTAGTAGTAGTAGAGTAAGGGTAAAAGAAGGAATAATGGCAGTAGTTGCAACAGAGCGTTAGTAAAAGTCTGGTAGTAGTACCACCATTATGGTAGAAATGGTAGTTATAATATACTGATACTAGAACCGTCCCTGTTCAGGTCACGTGGAAAACGAGTGATGCATCGCCGAGGAGGAATTATCCCCAAAGTAATCATCAACAGACGCATCACGCGCATCACTGAAAACGTCGTGCCTAAAATTGTACAGCGGATTTCGCGCAGACAGGTGCTGCGGCGTCTTGGTTTTGCTGTCCGTTGGGTACAGATGAAGTGCCGTGAACAGAATCAAGATCTCCACCTCAACAAGGCCTTTGATATTACTCCCGTTCATTTTTATGTTACACTTGAACACTTTCGTTTAGTAGCTACAAAGCACTCCGTTTTCTTTCAGTTGATGAAGAGTTTAACTCTCTGTTGAAGATCTGATATAGCTATAAACACCACTGGCGTAAATCCCGGGGGATGGGAGGATATACCTGTACAATCATCCCCCCACACTTTTCAAGAAAAAAGATATTTTTTTTATTACTTAATCATTGCTAAAATTGCTATATAGTGAGAATTTCTCCTGAAATGCCTTTAAAATGCTCAAGATCGTTCAATTTCAATTCTAGAATCTCAAAAGCTCCTGCTCCTGCTTCTGCTCGGTCGCTTCGCTCCCTCATTTTCCCTCAATAATTAAACATTTCGGCCCCCGAAAATTCTGTGTATGGCCTTGTTTCAAAGGTATAGTATCCACTAGATGATAGTATAGTTTTAATCAATCATTTTGAAAATGTGTAGTTCTTCCGACTTTTAACTTGCATTTATTCACAACGTTGGTGTTAGATTGTAGTATTATACTGGCAGACAGAGACCAGCAATTTCAACTGCCCGAATTAAAGAACACGTTAATTGGAAGGAGGGGGATTGGGGGATATACCCCACCACTTTTCGGGAAGGGGGGATGATCTGTACAAATATACATGTACCCCGATGTCCCATGCACTTTTCAATAATAAATGTATCTTTGTGTTGATTGAATTATTACAATTATTACATTTATAAATTTTAAAATGTTAAAGATATTATTAAATGAAAGGGATCATTCAGAGAGGTGAAATGTGATGTAATAAATTATTTCATTTGTCTCTCTCTGTATTTTAGATCGCAACTGCTGATCTATGATTTTAACAAACATGCCAGAAAAAATGAACCAGGTTTCGAACCCGCGTCTAGAGCTATCCGGGCTGCGACAATACCACCAGGCCATAACTGGTTAACGGTATTGATACGACGACCGAGGAACAATTACCAAGGCTCATAATTCTGACATTGCTTATGCTTAAATACGTCCAAATTAAGATGAAAGGATCATTCAGACAGGTGCAAATTGCATGTAATAATTATTTCATGTTGTCTCTCTCTCTATTTTAGATCGCAAACTGTTATCTATGATTTTAAAAACATGTCATAAAAAATTGAACCATTCGAACCCGCGTCTACACTATCCGGCCTGCGACAATACACCAGCCATAAGACTGCTGTTAAACGTCATTTGACACTACGACGAGGAACCAATAATACCAAGGTCATATTCTGAATTTATTATGATTAAATTAGTCAAGCTGACATTTTGTATATTATTATTTATTGAAATGAAAAGGATCCATTGCAGAGAGCGTGAAATGAATGGTAATGAAATTATTTCATTTGTTTCTCTCTGTTTTTAGATCCGCACGCGCTGATTTATGAGTTTTTAACTAAACATGTCAGAAAAAAATATTGTTATGTGAACATCCAGATGTTTCCGATTTTATACATATACAATATCTCATTCATATTCATTACTGACGTGTTTTCAATCGGTCCAAATGAGCATTTGATCCCTATCACTAGTTAGTGCACAGATAACGCAAAATATAGGCCTAATGAAATGTCGTATTATCAACAAAACGAAGAAAACAAACTCAGATGTTTTCACGTGAGGACACTAGGAAGCCAATCGGTTTTTTTTTTCACATAAAACAATTGTCATTTTTTCCACCTCTGATAAGCCTCACCTGATACTGGTGATACATGGTTCTTAAAAATGCCACGTTTTCGTCTTTAATGTATGCCCCTAATTTGAAACGACTTATACAGGGTGGCCCAAAAAGAATGCTACGAGTATAATCGCTAATTTCTTCACTATTATTGGAAAAAATGTCATTAATTTTTATTTCGTTGGTTAGAACGGTTTTTTTTTTCAATAAAATGATACCAAGATCATTGATTTTGAGTAAGGCGTTTTGATTCTAGGGTCATTTTTCGGAGGCAATGCAATTTCCCAAATTCGCCAATTTTTCTACAGCGGTGGTCATCGGAACGATTAGATATTGTGGCCTCTGAGCTTGCCATACCAGCCCGCATACCAGACAAACCGCGATGACAATGGAGGTGTAGCTAGCATCGTCTTCTTTATGAAGGCGAGGGCATTCCAGACTTTCATAAAGAAGACGATGCTAGCTCCATCTCTATTACTCGTAGCATTCTTTCTGGGCCACCCTGTATAGCAACTTACTTCAATTTTTCGAAGGCTCACTCGCTACGCTCGCTCGCATTAATATTTGATATATTATGTTTGAAGGTCTTTTCAGGGTGTGAATCTGAGACACTTCAGAAACATTTCCCCTTCTATATGATGTTATTGGACACTTTGTAGTCTCACAGGTCCTAAAGTTTTTCTCTCTCGCTTCGATCGCTCGTACATTGATATTGGACATGAAAACCCGACTGCCAAATTAAATGCTAAAGTAGTTATGCTTTTATATTACAGCAAAAGATCGAGAAACACATTACGTAAAAGGTCTGAAATGTAATCCCAATTAAAGCTATTTTCCAATGTTTAGGCTAGAGATAGTGATATGTTTGCCCATTGTAGGTATCCCCTTTTCAAGAAATAGCCCTTCATTTTGAGGTGTCCCCAAAATTTGAAAATTTCATCATGCCTAAACAAGAACATAACATATCATAGCATAGCGTAACAATTTAAAATAGTCTAAGCTAACATAACATAACATTTAAGGTGCAGTGGTTCTCTTCACTGCGATTACCATTTCATTAACAGTTTACTCCTAAAATGTTGACCAGCGATTATTTGTTTTGTTTCAGGCACGGCACTCTTAAATATTTCTGTCACTCCTTCGACCAGCGAACTTCAATTGAGCGGTATCGGTGTGTCATATGTTGGTTTACATGGCAATGTGCTTATCGTTGCATCAAGGATAGATTCAGAGGTATAGGAGCTTCCCATCCACATTCGTGAAGCCCCGTCCCTAGACTCATTTGAATTACTCCTCGAAACTCACATGTTTCAGCAACTCAGTCTATAATTCTGTTCCGTTTGCGCCTAAAAACATTTGTAGTAGGTACTATATAAATATTATGTATTATTATTATAAATACAATCGGGTAAATAGAAAAGATTATACATTTATTTGTGTTTTTTATGAAGAAAGAATTTGATATTTATGATACCTCTATGGTACTCAGGAGGTCTTGCGATTAATCCACATTTCAGTCTGCATATGGATCTTAATTTCACATGACTCCGTTACATACCAAATATGCACTGTTGAAAATGGGTCAGCAATGGGGGAAGGTAAACACATTTCCCTGTCAATTTCTACAAACACAGAAAGACTGATGATAATCATTGAGATTTGTTCTGGGTGAAATAAAGTTGTGTTTTAGAACGATGTTCCAACAGTAACCAAATGTGGAAAAAATGTTTGCTTCTATGATTTAAGCCGATGGTCAGTTTCAAGGAAGTGCACTGGTGATTAGTATGACTGTGTTAACATTTTGCCTACGGTTGGGTAAGCTTTTACTCATTAATGATAATTAGAAGATACTTGTCATCAACTGGGAAAAGATGTAAAATCTCAAAATTGGCAGAGTAAAATGCTTCAACAAGTTCACAAATTTGGGGATGAATTAATATTCCACCCTGGGACATATCAAAACAATTTTGTAATAATTTGCTTCCAAAATAAAAAGGTCTGCATACATATGGCAAACGATATTATGTAGCTAGATGGAAGGTCAATGAATTTCGCTCTGTAAAGTCATTTAGATGTAGAGTTAAATCCATGTGAGGTCATAATAGTGACTAAACTGTGCCCACCTTCTGTACAATAATTTACAGTGTGTCTCAAAAATAATTGTGCAAGTAAAAAGCGCCCTCTTAGGTAATGAGAAAAACATTTTTGTGACGTCATGCTTACATCACCATCAAGAACATAGTCTTAGCTTTCAAATGCCGTTTGTTCTGTTCAGCTTGCTTGCTTAATCCTGAGATATGTCAGCTTACAACGAAAAGAGGTAAAACTTCACAAATGTGCCACTTTTACTACAGTCATATAGCAATCAGGCTGCCTCTCCCGTTGTAAAGTAGTGACACAGTTGTGAATTCAAACCGGAAGGGTCGGCGAACCCATAAAAGTGGTTAGTTTTGAGTTTCGTTCACGCGTTGTAACAAACATAAGTAGACCTGTTTATTTTCAGCTTAAAGGGCATTTATCAAAACAATATTCAGAGGTCTAACCTCAAAAAATTTGTATGCGAAGCACCTCCGATCCAAGATGGCGTCCAAAATGGCCGCCCTTTGATGGAAAATTATTTATTTTTTTAGGATAAAATTTGTTTGAAATATCCAATCGCCGATAAAATGAGGTGTCGTTTTTGAAGGAAATTAAATTTACTACAATTTGATACCACACTTTATAGGTTTCAGGGTAATTTTCATGATGATTTTGGGTAAAAAAAAACTTGTTTTTTGACATTTTTTTCCCAAAAATCGAAAATATCAAGAATGCATATTTTCTCATAAATCAGAAAGTCATCCACAAATTGATGCCATACTTGCCCAGAATTTGCCCAAATATATGACCAACATGTTGTGAAAATTACAAGTTGATTTCTGTTTTTAATCAAAAGTTATTAAGTCACAAACTTGACAACGTCGTAGTTACTATGGGAAGATTTTTGCCAGCACATATGTAATGTGCACGTATTTCCATAGACTACATGTGTCAAGGCTGTGTAGTCCTTGTATTGTCGCAAAACCAAGTGATCAAAACCATTCATTTTTTATCATGAAATTGAAAGTTTTAGAATATCCTGTTGTCATGGTTGTCTGTTCACGGCCAAACCACAAAGCGAGAAGCCAAAAATGTGTGTTTGGGGTCGGGGGGGGGGGGTCGACGGGAATTTTCACAGCCAAATCATGTCCATACACAGGCAAATTGCAGATCCAAAAAAAAAGTAGTCAAAAATTTTCCTGACCAAATCATATCCGATCATAGCCAACATTTTGAAAATTGCGCCGTTCTTATTACCCTGAACCATAGGCCTATATTACATATGTAAAGGCTGAAAGGGGTTGAAAACACCCCCTTTAAAAAAAGGGGGTGTTTGGGGGTGTTAACACCACCTTCTGCAAAACGGGGGTGTTTGACCACTCCAAAACACCCCTACGGTATATGAAGCTGTATGTGGGGGATAGTGATGTTTAAAGACTGTGCTTTTTATTTACACACCAAACCGTTGTCGCTCTGATTTGTCTGATCCAACTTAACAAAGTTACATGAAATATAGTTCTCAAAATTTGGGATCAATGTAAATGATAAATTATTTGAAATTTCGTTGTTGTTCAAGTCGTATTTAGTAATGATATTCTAGGTTTCATCATCCAGCAACTATACCTTGCCAATACCATAACAGCTTCCTGATTCTTATGGTTTTCTCCAACTATGAAAAGGCTGATTTGGCTAGTGCAATTCTCATTTTAATCTCACTTACACATCTGGAGTAATCTAAGAATGGAGACTCGATGAGTACTAAATTGTTACATCTACCCTGTGCTAATTCAGACAAGTGAAGCATGGTCAATAACATCAGACATGCGAAAGCGTTGGGGAGTTGTGAAATGTGGTTCTTCAGACGTGATTCCATGGACGGACAGCCTCTGCAGTCTGCACTCTAGGTTCTAAGAAGAGCTGGAAAGGAGAGAAAGTTGATTGTGGCGATAAGAACAAGAAAAGACGGTCTGGAAAATGCATTGATAGCAAAATCAAGGTGAAGAAGGGTACAGGAAGGAAAGGGATAAATTAAATTGGATGACCGGTCTGAATGCATGGATTGCAGAGAGTGGTGCCGGGTAGCGGGATAGAGATTTGTGGCACACCATGATCGCCTAGGTCTCTGCATACGTTACAGTAAGAGAGGGAGAGAGAATCTAGGTTTTAGAAATTCCAACACTGGATCATAGATTTCAACAATTGATTTTGATATTTATAGGGTCCAAGTGAGGCAATGATAGCTTAGCAATTGTGAAACTGTACTGTTGTAACATTTTGACTGACGTAGTAAGCTTTCATCAGCAGGAATTCAGTTTTCACTACGTAATACACATATTTCTAGGTCTGAAAGCCAACCTACTTTAACGGCTGTGCAAAATTTCTATTCAATGAGTTCCAATTGCCTGCCTGAATAATTGACCTCTAGCTGACAAGAAAATATTGGTGATTTGTAAGTTAAGCATAGATTATAACCTTGCACAAGAACCTTCACTTCTAAAGTTGGAAAAGGTTACTATAGGTGACTGAAGTCTCTTGATACATCTGAAAGAAGCAATCATAAATCACTTTATATACCCTTACATGTTATCTCTAAACTTTAGCATTAAAGAAATAAGACCTACAAAGTTATCCAGGCCCAAATACTGGCTACAGAGTCATTACTGGAATCTTTTAACTAACCAGAGTACACTGTAGTTGATCTAACATGCTATTCTGCATTTGCTCCTCCACAAATTAAGTTTTTTTTTCAGTAAGGAAAAGGTAAAGCAAGAGACTGACACACTTCATCCACTTCTCAAGCAAGAAGGAGGGGAGAAGATGCTCAAGTACTTTCACTCAAAAATGACAGCCCTCATCACAAAAGAATGTCGTTGAGACCAACCTCCTTGATAATGCATAATACAAATCCGCCCTCCTTCTCAACGCATCTTTCCCACCAGGCTCCAGTAGGACATGGCCTTTCTGGTTTTGTCTGAACCGCTAATATACTTATTCCCTTTGTAGCTTTTAGCATTGATGATGGTTTTGCAAAGAACATAAAATATTGCACAAATTTGATACTAACTGCCTTTCCTTTTCAAGATAGCAAGAGTACTTCTAGAAATACCTCTAAAGCAGAAGTCAGTAAATGATCTGTGCCATCGGGCTTGAACATTATGCCACATCCTTGATCCATGAAACTACATGTAGTATATTTTCATGGTAGTATAAACACAGATAGCCAAGTACCTACAGTAAGGTTGAATTGCACTGTGACATTCTTGTTGGGAAAAATGTATTGCAAATTTTTGCCATGAGAAAAAAGGAAAAAAATCTTTGTTGCTCTGACAACATTCTCCCACGCACAACATGACAATATTATTAAAGTTTGGAATTTGGAAGTTGCATATTCACCATCATTATCTAATATCATGATGTAGCTAATTGTTTGGATGTTATTCAAACCATATAAAGGTCAGCATTCTCCCTGTCTGTGTTTTCAGGTGTGATATATTGAATGCATTCTAATTTGATATTAACTGTTAAGAGAACACTCAGGAGGACAATTCTTCTGTTTTGAGTCATTTCACAACACCAAGTTCTTATAAGAGAGGGCAAACCAGCAAGTGTTTCATTCCTGTTCCTCTCTGCAATCACAGGCATCCGACCTCAAATCCTCATTTTTGCATGAGGACCACACAACGTCCAGTCTTTGTTATCCGGCCATGTCTCACCGAAGCCTCGTAGGATGCTTTCAGATGAAAGAAAGATTTGCATTATGCATTCTTAAAGGCACAGTCACACCTTGACGAATAGCCAACGTATGCCTGATGTATCAAATTAGGGGTAAAACGCTGGCATACGCTGAACTTTGATTTTTTCCGATTTGCACTTTTGGACGTATACACAGCGTGCTCATAACGAGTTGGACATACGCATAACGTATAACTTATATGGAACGTTTCGATAAGTTATAGATAACTTATACCAACGAATGCTTGTCGTGATGCCGACGTTCATAACGTATGCCCAACGATACTCTAACTTACGGTCCCATAGCGTGGGGTAGCGTATCGCCGACGATCACTTGTAGCAGCCATTAAAATACAAAAACTCGATCACAAACTAAATGTTCTCCTCCCACCCAAGAGTAAATTAACATGTAA